>JBAMJR010000087.1:1272500-1352500 GCA_038501785.1 Myoxocephalus aenaeus
TGACGCATATACTTCTATACAACCAGAGGAGTCGCCCCCCTGCTGGTCAGGAGAGATAATGCAGCTTTAACACATGAAGCATAGACTTCTATACAACCAGAGGAGTCACCCCCTGCTGGTCAGGAGAGATAATGCAGCTTTAACACATGAAGCATAGACTTCTATACAACCAGAGGAGTCACCCCCTGGTGGTCAGTAGAGAGAAAGCAGCTTTAACACATGAAGCATAGACTTCTATACAACCAGAGGAGTTGCCCCCTGGTGGTCAGGAGAGAGAATGCAGCTTCAACACATGAAGCATATACTTCTATACAACCAGAGGAGTTGCCCCCTGGTGGTCAGGAGAGAGAATGCAGCTTCAACACATGAAGCATATACTTCTATACAACCAGAGGAGTTGCCCCCTGGTGGTCAGTAGAGAGAAAGCAGCTTTAACACATGAAGCATAGACTTCTATACAACCAGAGGAGTCTCCCCCTGGTGGTCAGGAGAGAGAATGCAGCTTTAACACATGAAGCATAGACTTCTATACAACCAGAGGAGTCACCTCCTGGTGGTCAGGAGAGAGAATGCAGCTTTAACACATGAAGCATAGACTTCTATACAACCAGAGGAGTCGCCCCCTGGTGGTCAGTCGAGAGAAAGCAGCTTTAACACATGAAGCATAGACTTCTATACAACCAGAGGAGTCACCCCCTGCTGGTCAGGAGAGATAATGCAGCTTTAACACATGAAGCATAGACTTCTATACAACCAGAGGAGTCACCCCCTGGTGGTCAGTAGAGAGAAAGCAGCTTTAACACATGAAGCATAGACTTCTATACAACCAGAGGAGTTGCCCCCTGGTGGTCAGGAGAGAGAATGCAGCTTCAACACATGAAGCATATACTTCTATACAACCAGAGGAGTTGCCCCCTGGTGGTCAGGAGAGAGAATGCAGCTTCAACACATGAAGCATATACTTCTATACAACCAGAGGAGTTGCCCCCTGGTGGTCAGTAGAGAGAAAGCAGCTTTAACACATGAAGCATAGACTTCTATACAACCAGAGGAGTCTCCCCCTGGTGGTCAGGAGAGAGAATGCAGCTTTAACACATGAAGCATAGACTTCTATACAACCAGAGGAGTCACCTCCTGGTGGTCAGGAGAGAGAATGCAGCTTTAACACATGAAGCATAGACTTCTATACAACCAGAGGAGTCGCCCCCTGGTGGTCAGTCGAGAGAAAGCAGCTTTAACACATGAAGCATAGACTTCTATACAACCAGAGGAGTTGCCCCCTGGTGGTCAGGAGAGAGAATGCGTTATAATACAGCACATCAGACACAGTGCGAACGGGTAACGCTGGTGATGGTGAGGCGTTGGTGATGTCGTCGTTGATAGGACTACTTCCTGTTTGTGTGTCGTAGGAGGGTCTACGTGAATCCTGCTCCCATGTGACTCTCCTGCAGCAGCGGGAACGAGAGAGAGAGCTCGACCGTGAGCAGGAGAGAGAGAGGGAGAGAGAGCGGGATCGCGCCACCGAGGCCCTGAAGGAGCTGGAGGTCAAAGTTCAGGCTCTGGTGGAGCAGGGGCTGGTCCGGATGCAGCGCTCCTCCTCCGGACACCTGGACCTCCAGCTGGTCCCCGTCGTCCAGCAGGAAGGTCAGAGTCGGTCTCGTCTCGCCTCCAGATGGAAACGATGGTTATTAATGAGACACAGATTGAATGTGTGGATCACAGGTGTGATCCAGGCCCAGTTCTCTGTTTGTCCGGCGTACTTTCCAGGAAACCTTTCACGAAACTATTCAGGGAGTTATTGTGAGAAAACCATTATTATGTTGAGGTTTTATTAATCAAGTTAATAAATGTCTCGTTGTTCCCCGACAGATAAAGAAGAAGCAGACTCAGGTGAAGACCTGGAGGCTCCTCCCACATCCACAGACGCTCCGCCTCCTCTGCAGTCGGCGACCGTGCAAGCTCCTCCCCCTCCAGGCTCAACTGGAACTCTTCCTCCTCCTCCTCCTCCTCCTCCTCCTCCTCCTCCTCCTCCGCCTCCTCCTCCTCCTCCTCCTCCTCCTCCTCCTCCCCCAGTGCCCCCACCCCCCCTGCTGCCTCCTGCAGGTGGTACGACCCATTTCTCAGGAGATCTGACTGACAGCAGCTCAGGTGAGTCCACAATAGATTGAGCAGGAATTATTTTGATTTGATCTGTGTGAAAATTTGACAGCTGACTTTCTGCTAACAACACTTCCCAAACTTAATACGGTATTTCATTTATATACTTTGTAGATGCTTGAAGTGGTAAAATTATATATATATATATATATATATATTACAGGGGGAAAAGCAACAAATCCAAATGTATTAATACACAAAAACAACAGTTGACCAATATAAACATAAAAACATAATTGTAAGTAACTCAATATGTGTTCTGAAGTTAGAAACTGTTTGTCAATCAACGTTGTTGTTTTTGTTGTATGTTTTGGGTCTGCAGTAAGAACAATTTATTTGGTTTCCTGTTTTGAGATACGGTGCTTTTATTTTGAAGGCGGAAAAACATAGTTGAAACGGAAGTCTCATAGTGCGCCGTTTAACGGCTAAAAGTTACGGTTTTAACGTTCAATTTTTTATGGAAAAAGAAACGGTATTAGCACTCTCCCGAAGAGGCACAAGTTCTTATGTTGGTTTTGGAATGAATAAACACATTTAAAATCATCAGTCAAGTGCAAGACCATCTGTTGGAGGGGTATGCTACAATAATAATAACATGAAACCATAAAAAATGATCAGAGAAAAGTCAGGAAAATAAACCTATTTCTCTGTATAATAATTCAGATTGAACATTTCTTAATTCTTTCCCTGCAGGGTGTAAAAAGAAGAAGCCCATTCAAACTAAATACCGCATGCCGCTGTTGAACTGGCAGGCGCTCAAATCCAACCAGGTGGCGGGAACCATCTTCACCGAGCTGGACGACCAGAACGTCCTCCAGGTTCCATTTATTTATTCATATACTGTATATATATTTCTATAAATATATATATATATCTTTTAATATAGTATGCAATTGTTTTTCCACCAGCTGTGTGCGTTTCCTGCGGTAACAAACCAACATGTCTGAAGTGAAGTATGTTTTAATCTTTCTCTCTCTTTCCTCGCCGTCCTCTTCCTTAGGAGCTGGACATGGCGTCTTTCGAGGAGCAGTTCAAGACCAAGGCCCAGGCGGCCCCTGCAGAGCTGGGGACCCTCAGGATGAAGCTGGCCCACAAGACCCCCAGCAAGGTGTCCCTCATGGAGCCCAACAGGGCCAAGAACCTGGCCATCACCCTGCGCAAGGAGGGCGTGGCGGCGTCCGACATCTGCTGCGCCATCGAGACGTGCGTACAAGTCACGTGACCACGACCCGGCCCGTGCTGGTTCAGTAATGGTTTCTAATAGGGGTGGGGTAAAAAAATCAATACAGCATAGTATCACGATATTTTGCGTGCCGATATTGTATCGATACACGGAAGCCAAGTATTGATCTTTTATTGTATCTTAGATAAAATATGTTGACAAAGTTTTCCTTTGGGGACATTTTGCGGTGGAAAAAAGGGAATAAATCGCAATACTCGATATATTGCAATACTCAATATATCGCAATACTCAATATATCGCAATACTCAATATATTGCAGTATCGTGATAGTATCGCAGTATCGTGATAGTATCGCAGTATCGTGATAGTATCGAATCGGGACTCAAGTATCGTGATAAAATCGAATCGTGGGACCTCTGGTGATTCCCACCCCTGGTTTCTAACCACCACCACCCTGCAGGTACAACCAGAGAGCTCTGAGCCTGGACTTCCTGGAGCTGCTGGAGCGCTTCATCCCCACGGAGTACGAGGCCAAGCTCATCCACGGGTACGAGTGCGAGGGCCGCTCCCTGGACGAGCTCAGCGAGGAGGACCGCTTCATGGTGCGCTTCAGCAAGATCCCGCGGCTGCCGCAGCGCATCAGCACGCTCACCTTCGTGGGAAACTTCCCCGAGAGCGTGCAGCTCATACAGCCGGTGGGTCCACGGGAGGGGAGGGGAGGGGAGGGGAGGGGAGGGGAGGGGAACTGGCTTCAGAGCCGGATCCATGAAGAACGTATTCTGCCGCCGGGGGAAATAAGTTTCTGACTTAAAGGATGAGTTTATTTATTCTTTATTTGATCGCTATTCTTCCTCCCAGTAATGTACAGGATCAATAAAAAGTAAAAAAACTGCCAAATATAAAGATCCGTAAATAAATGCAAAACCAAAATTACACAAATACACAAAATGAAAACACACTTTAACAACCCTTCAAAATGCTGCCAAAGCTAAAATTTGGCTCTGATTGTGTTTCCATTCATTCATGTTTTACATTTGTGGCTAAACGTAAACTGAACACCACTAAACCCTTAAAGAGCATATGAGTCCATTTTACATGTTTATAACACAATTCAATCATAAATATTAACATAAAACATACGTATGACTCGAGAGGACTCGAAAGTGACCAAGTTATGAACATATAAATGTTCATATCCCTAGCTTGATGCCACACATGATTGGCGCACCTTTCTGGAAAGCTTACGATCTACGGAATCCGCCAATACCGCCAAATCTTTTGTGAGACAAAACCTCAGCAAGATATCAACCACATTCCAGCCCAAAAACAGAAATATGACTTACTTATGGATGAAACGATACTTACTATGGTATGTTTTGGTGCATCTGCTTGAGCAGAGCCCTCTGTTGTGGAACCAGAGGCGTTCAAGGTCCAGGAAGAAAGTTAGGGCATTTTTGCTCTCATCGGACCTAAAGCTACGGTACACAAAATGTGCACAAAATGAATTGCAAAAGATGTAACTTCACTCAAAGTCAAACTTTGCAGAGATACTGTCAACACAATGAACTATTTTATAGTAGAAAAAAAGCGATGATATTTATAATTAAAAAGAGAAAATTCATCCTGGAATTTTTTTTTTTGCTTTCTTTCCTGTGTTCTATCAACAACCAATAAACCAGTAACCCATATACTGCTATATGGACCTCTTAACTAGTCTCACAAGTGTTCTCTGTATATTATACCTTTTGAGATTATTGAAATAGCCCTTGTGGTTGAGGAGATGATCTGTATTTAGTATGGGGATGCAAACCATTCGGTTTGAGCTGGGGTTAAACGAGTTTCTGCTTATGTTCCACATCTTTGATCCGTGTTTATGTATTTTAAACTTCTTCTCGTTCTGGCAGCAACTGAACGCCATCATCGCCGCCTCCATGTCCATCAAGTCCTCCAGCAAGCTGAAGAAGATCCTCGAGGTGAGAACACAACATTTCTATTGTGTTTTTATTGTGTTTTTACTTTTCTGACGGCTCTTTTCTCGCGACCTTCTTTGGTTAAATAGTAAGAAAATACTTTATTTGTTGCTCTTTGTTTGAAATATGTTTATGGAAGAAGTTCCTCTTCTCCGTGCTTCATGCACACGGTTCTTCTTGCTACTTTGTGTCTCTGCTTGTGCCGTAAAGATCATCTTGGCGTTTGGGAACTACATGAACAGCAGCAAGCGCGGGGCGGCGTACGGCTTCCGGCTGCAGAGTCTAGACCTGGTGAGCAAAGGAACGGTCACGAAACTCTACGCTGAACAAATGTACATGTTAACCGTTTGATTCCTCATAATCTCAAGCTGTCGGACACCAAATCTACGGACCGGAAGCAGACGCTGCTGCACTTCATCGTGGGCATCATCCAGGAGAAATACCCCGAGGCCCGGTCCTTCTTCACGGAGCTGCACTTCCTGGACAAGGCGGCGCTGGGTGAGCAACAACATGTGGTCATCAGAGTGTGTACTTGTACCTACCCACATACCCACCTACCCACCTACCTACATACCCACCTACCCACCCACCTACCTACATACCTACATACCTACCCACCTACATACCTACCCACCCACCTACATACCTACCTACATACCTACATACATACCTGCCTACCTACCTACATACCTACCCACCTATCCACCTATATACCCACCTACCTACCTACAGACCTACATACATACCTACCTACATACATACCTGCCTACCTACCCACCTACCCACCTATATACCTACCTACCTACCTCTCTACCCACCTATATACCTACCTACCTACCTCTCTACCCACCTATATACCTACCTACCTACCTACATACATACCTACCTACCTACCTACCCACCTACCCACCTATATACCTACCTACCCACCTACATACCTACATACATACCTACCTACCTACCTACATACAGCAACAACTATAGTGTGTAGTTCCAACAGCACAAAACAACGTTAAACCACGGTGGTGACGTTTAGTTAGTTATAGAACGTAAAAAAGATAAACCAGTCTGAACCATATCAGACCATAAAAGCCATGCTTTAGGGCGGGGCTACAAGGTGATTGACAGGCCACCTACCCACCTATATACCTACCTACCTACCTACCTACCCACCTATATACATACCTCCCTACAAACATACCTAACTACCTACCTACCCACCTACCCACCTATATACCTACCTACCTACCTACCTACCCACCTATATACATACCTACCCACCTACATACCTACATACCTCCCTACATACATACCTACCTACCTACCTACCCACCTACCCACCTATATACCTACCTACCTACCTACCTACCTACCCACCTATATACATACCTACCTACCTACCTATCCACCTACCCACCTATATACCTACCTACCTACCTACCTACCTACCTACCCACCTATATACATACCTACCTACCTACCTACCTACCCACCTATATACATACCTACCTACCTACCTACCCACCTACCCACCTATATACCTACCTACCTACCCACCTATATACCTACCTACCCACCTACATACCTACATACATACCTACCTACCTACCTACATACAGCAACAACTATAGTGTGTAGTTCCAACAGCACAAAACAACGTTAAACCACGGTGGTGACGTTTAGTTAGTTATAGAACGTAAAAAAGATAAACCAGTCTGAACCATATCAGACCATAAAAGCCATGCTTTAGGGCGGGGCTACAAGGTGATTGACAGGTCTCTACGTCGCTCCTCTTCAGTCCAAATATGGTCACTTCCTGTTCACTGGTTGCAAAAGAAAACATCATGGCGAGGGCCGTAAACCAAGATGGCGACGGCAAAAAAAAGTCCACGATCCAATAGGATGACATCACGATGACTCCACCCCTTCTTATATACAGTCTGTGGTTCAGACACCAAAGATGACAATTATTTCAGATCTATTGTTGAAAATTAAAGTACTCAAAAAATCCCACTTGTGCAGAAAGAATCCATTCACATGTCTTCCTTTGGGCCTCAGATCTAAAACCATACGATCTCTTCAGTTTCTCTCGACAGCATCCTGCAGGACGTGCGCGCCCTGCAGAGCGGCATGGAGGCGACCCGGAGGGAGTTCTCCGTGGAGAACCACAACCCGGTGCTGCAGACGTTCCTCAGCAGCAACAACGAGCTGCTCCACGCGCTCACATGTGACGGGAGAACCGCCCAGGTCCGCTTTGATCAGCCCAGATAAACATTTAGCTGGATTATATATAGACGATGTATTTCTGGTGTTCGGGGCCTCATTGTTTGAGCTGAAGCCTCTAGTTTCGTCTTGCAGGATGTGTATGACTCTGTCGTGGAGTACTTTGGAGAGAACTCTAAAACCTCGCCGCCCTCCGTGTTCTTCCCCGTCTTTGTCCGGTTCATCAAAGCCTACAAGGTCAGACGTCGCTCCTCTCACTAAAATAAAGAGCCGGCTCCTTACTGCCCGATCACTGGGCAGTAATGCCCACGCTTACCGTGTGACCTTCAGGCGCAGATCGGTTATTGAAATGTCTTTTTGTCCGACAGCAAGCTGAGCAGGAGAACGA
Source organism: Myoxocephalus aenaeus (assembly GCA_038501785.1). Classification (NCBI taxonomy): domain Eukaryota; kingdom Metazoa; phylum Chordata; class Actinopteri; order Perciformes; family Cottidae; genus Myoxocephalus; species Myoxocephalus aenaeus. Next base: position 1,280,422 of record JBAMJR010000087.1, read on the forward strand.
GCAGCGGACGAGACAACAAGTCCTGAGCTGTGACGCTCCGTCGACTCCCCCGAAGCCCGAAGCCAAAAAGGTAATGAGCCCGTGAAGTAGATACCGATATTTTGAGAATATCATTTTTTTTTCTCAAAATATAATACCCTACATCGGCTCTAACTACGGTGTATTTGAGGATAATTCTTATTTTTTGCAGCCTGGGTCTTATTTGATAGATTTGTCCACCATTTCTATCAGTTTTTATGATAAAACTGCAGTAAAACGAGTGGTTTCCTAAGGAAAGCACACCTGGTGCTCAGAGGCATTACCGCTTCAGTCCACAGGGGGCGCCAGAATCCACACTACATGAAGTTCCTCGTAGAGCCGCGTCCTCCTTTAAGGTTTGACTGTTTCAGGTCTGCGTGACGTCCAAACTGCCGCAGATGGATCTGATAGCGGAGCTGAAGAGGAGGCAGGTGTCTCCTCTGGTGAGGGAGGGCAAGGACGGAGCCATCGAGGACATCATCACAGGTACGACACACCTGAGACGCGCCTGAGACACACCTGAGACACACCTGAGACACACCTGAGACGCACTGCTACACACCTGAGACACACCTGAGACGCACTGCTACACACCTGAGACACACTGCTACACACCTGAGACACACCTGAGACGCACTGCTACACACCTGAGACACGCCTGAGACGCACTGCTACACACCTGAGACACACCTGAGACACACTGCTACACACCTGAGACACACCTGAGACGCACTGCTACACACCTGAGACACGCCTGAGACGCGCCTGAGACACACCTGAGACACACCTGAGACACACTGCTACACACCTGAGACGCGCCTGAGACGCGCCTGAGACACACCTGAGACGCGCCTGAGACACATCTAAGACACTGCTACACACCTGAGACCCACCTGAGACGCGCCTGAGACACACTGCTACACGCCTGAGACACACTGCTACACACCTGAGATACCTGAGACGCACTGCTACACACCTGAGACACACATGAGACACACTGCTTCACACCTGAGACACGCCTGAGACGCACTGCTACACACCTGAGACACACCTGAGACGCACTGCTACACACCTGAGACACACCTGAGACACACCTGAGACACACCTGAGACACACTGCTACACACCTGAGACACACCTGAGACACACCTGAGACACACTGCTACACACCTGAGACACACCTGAGACGCACTGCTACACACCTGAGACACGCCTGAGACGCGCCTGAGACACACCTGAGACGCGCCTGAGACACACTGCTACACGCCTGAGACACACTGCTACACACCTGAGATACCTGAGACGCACTGCTACACACCTGAGACACACCTGAGACACACCTGAGACGCACTGCTACACACCTGAGACACACCTGAGACGCACTGCTACACACCTGAGACACACCTGAGACGCACTGCTACACACCTGAGACACACCTGAGACGCACTGCTACACACCTGAGACGCACTGCTACACCTCCACTGGACCAGTTCTCACGTTCCCTCTTGTTCTCTGACTTAAAGGGACAGTTCTCTATTTGGGGAAATGCACTTGATTGGCTCTTTGTGTCAGAGTGAGAAGAGAGGATCAGTAACGACACGCGTTCACTAGAAATCACTCTTTTAAATCGCTCTTTTACATCACTCTTTTAAATCACTCTTTTAAATCACTCTTTTAAACCAGAGTCCTCAGTGAAATGTTTCTTTTCTAAATTCCTGTTTCCTCTTTTAGGAAACTCACATCTTCACTCTTATTTTTCTCTGAAGACTAACGTCTCTTTCATTTCTCCTTACTTCCTCTTCCTCGTTTTTCCTCTTCTTCCTCTCCATCCTCGTTTGTTCTCTCCTCTCTTCTTCCCTCCTTCCCTCCTCTCCTCCCTCCTCCTCTCCTCCCTCCTCCTCCCTCTCTCCTCTCCTCTGCAGCCTTAAAGTCGGTCCCTTTCACGGCTCGCTCTGCTAAGCGTTCGTCTCGTCTCTTCTGTGACTCCGTCTTCATGGACGAGGTGACGTCTTCATCTCCTGCTTCTGTTTCTGTCTCTGCAGCTTTAAGTGTTTATGATATTATATTTATCAGAATATCAGATGTTCTGCCCTTAATATCCCCTAAATGTTGCATTAATCTGAAATATGTCCATCAATCAGGTTTGGGTTTTATTTTTTTAACTATTGAAACACTTTATCTCGTGATAATTTGAATTATTTTGTAATATTACGATTTTTTTTAAAATAATGTTACAACTTCATTCTTAAAAGCATCAGTCCTGAATCTCCTTTGGTAATGTGTCCATTTGAAGAAAAAAACACTTTTACTTGAACTAAATTAAGTATATTTAGCTAATTGAATACTTTTACTTGAGTAAAGTTTCGACTGACTATTCTCCAGCAAGCTGGTCGTATACTTCTACCTGAAGGACATTATGTATGCAGACTGTGTGTGTATATATATATATATATATATATATATATATATATATATATATATATATATATATATATATAGATATATAGATATATATATATATATGTATCCAGACTGGAGCTTATTGTAACAACGTCAATGTCTCGTGTTCTTGTTCTCAGATTTAAGGAGCCAGCCGTACCGGCGGGCGGACGGCAGCCGCCGCAGCGCGCGCTGGAAGGCGGGGCAGCAGCTGCACGTGTCATCAGACATCTCGCTCTGAAGCCACGCCTCCAGAGTCCACCGGGTCAGCTGTTCGGTTCTGTTGGGGCGACATCTCTTTGATGACGTCCTCGATGATGACGTCAGAGCTCGTTAAGACGTTTAGTAACGAGACGGCGTCATTGAAACGCATTAAAAACTTTAAAAGTTTAAATAGAAAAGGCTTTCTTTATGAAAAAAAAATGCTCTCGACATGATTTTTTAAATTGGTTTTTATTTTTAAATAATCTTAAATCACCGCTGTTCGTCTTTCTCTGAGATTTAGGCTGAAGATTTGTAATATAGTTAAATTATTTTAATACTGAAGTGTAAGAATGAGTAACTTTGCTTCTGCATTTTCAACAAATAAAGCATTTTATACCGTTATTGATTTAGTGTCCTTTTACTGTTTCATGGTTTATTTAAACCTGTTGACTTAAAAAACGTGCTCGTTAATAAACATGCTGATGTCAGCAATCGGATCAGGTAGAAATATGTTGTGCATAATATACGATGATTTATGACTTATGCCATACTGTATCTTTTTTTAAACTTTTTTCTAAATGCTTTACTTTTAACTGATATGTGACTTTTCTGCTTGTTTTTTATAACTTTTTACAACTTACTATACATGCTATACATAATGTAACTGTGTTTATGACTGCATGTTAAACGATAATTATAATTTTGTTAGGACTTTTTAATGATTTTGTTTCAACATTCTATAATATATGATGTTTCATGACCACCGAAGGTCAAAACAACGAGATACAAAACTACTTTCTTCCTGCAGGCATCTCTCTGTTAACACAGTCAACATTACTAGAAAACAAAGTACCAGAGAAATTATTGTGCAATAATCATAGAACACCACACCAAGAATTTACAGTAATTTATTTATTGATTATTTATAATCATGTTACATTAATCATTCTTTATAAATCAGTTTCATGACATACTTTACTGTGGCTTTATTTATTTTTATGACAAACTAAACACGAGTGAGTGTTTTTATTATTATTTTATGGCGCACTATTATGACTTTTTAATGAAATATTATACCATTGAACTATTTATAATCTCTGACTTTTTATGACAATTTCAATGTCTTAATTATATGTTGTGATTCTTTAAGACATAAAGATTAAAAAAAAGACACAACATGTTACCGTTACTCTTGTAATATTGTTTGTTTTTAATACAAATTACAGATTTTCTCCCCTAATTCATTTTAAACTTGTTCACATAAATTTAGTTACTCTGAAAGATAAACATCCTTTGCATCAGATTCAGGTCCTTACTTTTATATTATTGCAACATTTATAAAAAAAACAAAATACGAACACAAAAACATGAACTTATGTTGCTAGCCATGAACTGACTTCTTGGTTTTTAAAGCAGATCAAAAGTGTTTCCACTTCCTGTCTCGTCGTCTCCATTTCCTCCGTGATCTTCCTGCTCAGCCTCGCGGTTTCTTCGAGATGCCGCGACAGATCCGAGCGGCTCGATAAGTTGTCGTCAAGTTTCTTCATCGCGGCAACGCAACTCAGGGTCTTGGCGGTCTGTTCGGCCACGCGGCGCACGGCGGCGGCACCGGCCGCCATTTTGCCGCTAACGGTTTTGATCGTTCTCAGCTCGTCCACCAGCGGTCCGATGGTTTCCCAGAAAGCTCCACTTTTCTGCGTCGTCTTTGAATCTTCTTCTTCTTCTTCTCCCTCTTCTTCTTCTTCCTCTTTTTCCTCTTCTTTGCTTGAACCAAAGTAATCAACAAAGAATCCAACTGAACGAACCGCGCACCTCGTAGCGCACAGCGCTCCCAAAGCCCCGCCGACCGCACCGCCTGCGGCGCCGAGCTCGCCACCAAAAATACCGCCGACTGCACCGCCGGTCGCGCCGCCGATGGCGAAACACGCCGCGTCTGCGACTTTGCCGCCGCCGATTTTGCCGCCACTCGCTCTGACGGCAGCACTCAGCGCTCCGCCGACCCCGCCGCAGACCGCTCCGCCTACGGTGCCGCCAAGCACGCTGCCGAAAAACCCCACTGTTGCACCGACGGCGTTAATACGGCCGAAAAACCGGGTGTAGGTGGCAGCGAAAACTGCCCCCAGCACGCCGCCCACGCCGCCGGTAACACCGCCACAAACTGAACCAACAACTCCTCCGCACACGCTGAACCGGCTCGGGGTCTTCTTCTTCTCAGGAGCTTCCTGCAGCATGCCACGAAGCCCGTCGGCGAGCCGCCTGGAGCCCTCCGACATCGTCTGAAGACGATCTCTACGCTGACTGTAGAGGCGTAAGAAAGACGTCAAACTTGTTATGAGTTCTTCTTTTAGGTCGGTGGGGGCGGTAAATACTCTGAACGCATCAGAGCCGCCTTCAAAGGAAAATGAGTTTTCCATTTTCGTGTTGTTTTTTCTTCCACAATAATCCTGAGAACCCGAGGCCACGTCGTCTTCTTGATGAAAGTTTAGTTGTTCAGTCGACGGTTAATTCCCACAAAGAAAAAAAAGGTTGTGAAGAGTCCAAAGTTCTTGCTTCTCTTCCTGCGTATAAAGAACAGAAGTGAAATATTAGGTACAAATATATGCAAATTCAGAAATGTACACAGAAAAAAAAAGTTCCATCAGTGTCAATTAAATACTTTTCATGTTTTTTAACCCTGGTTAAGCCCCGGCCATTTTTCTCAAAAATTGCGAATGGTTTGCATACCTATCCTAAATACAGTATATCTCCTCAACCACAAGGGCTATGTGAATCATTTCAAAAGGTATAATATACAGAGAACACTTGTGAGACCAGTTAAGAGGTTCATGTAGCAGTATATGGGTTACTGGTTTATTGGTTGTTGATAGAACACAGGAAAGAAAGAAAGAAAACAAAGAAACTTCCAGGATGTATTTTCTCTTTTTATTTATGCATATCATCGATTTTTTTCTAAAATAAAATAGCACTATGTGTTAACAGTATCTCTGAAAAGTTTGACTTTGATTAAGTGACATAAAATATTTCTAGCAATTAATTTAGTGCACATTTCGTGTACCGTAGGTTTAGGTCCGCTGAGAGCAAAAATGCCCTAACTTTCTTCCTGGACCTTGAACACCTCTGGTTCCACAACAGAGGGGCTCTGCTCAAGCAGATGCACCAATACATACCATAGTAAGTATCATTTCATCCATAAGTAAGTCATATTTCAGCTTTTGGGCTGGAATCTGTTTGGTATCTTGCTGAGGCTTTGTCTGACAGTGGATTTGGCGCAATTGGCGGATTTCGTATGTCGTAAGCTTTCCAGAAAGGTGCACCAATCATGTGTGGCATCAAGCTAGGGATATGAAAACTGATATGTTCATAAATTGGGGAGCTCCCTCGAGTCATATTTATGGTTTATGTTAATATGTATGGTTGAATTGTGTTATAAACATGTACAATGGACTTATATGCTCTTGTAAGGCCAGGCTGTGCAGTGTTTTGGTATCGATTCATGGGAGTACGAGGACATGGAGAGTGAGGAAGACCTCCTGATGAAGAATTCAGAGATTTAAATATTTAATTGTATTATTAACACTTTCTTACTTACACATCCACTTTTTTTCTTTCTTTTTTTAAATTAAACATTGGATTTGCTGACTAATTCCATTTAAAAATCCAAATCAAGAAATAAAATAGCAAACATCATTTTAAAAAGTATTTTTAAATAAAAAAATATTTTTTATTTTTATATGTTTGCGTCATTAGTCATGTGTCTAATTATTTTATCATATATATTAGTTGAATATTTGTGTAACTATATATATATATCTTTTTTATCTATCAATTCAATAATTGTACTGCTGTACTCCCCTAATTAGGGGATATACTATAGAACACCTAGGGGTTCTACAGCTCATATGACCTTGATATGAATACCAGACCCTATTATCCTTGATCTCTAACGAATCTGCAACTCCTTGCCTTTAAATATATATATATATATATATATATATATATATATATATATATATATATATATATATATATATATATATATATATATATACATATATATATATATATATTTTTTTTTTAATATATTATTTTACTTATTTTCTGTATGAATATAGTCAAAAGTCAAGAGTCTGAGCAAAAAATTACTCCTCGATTGCTCCCCGAGTTTTTTTAAATGGTATTGTTCAGTGCATTCCCATCATGCATCAGAGTAATACTGCACCTCTTTAGAAAGATTACGACCTAAATCATCTGAATCTGCAATGATAATCACAAGAAACACAAGCATTGACATGTTTTGAAGCATTTTCAGTCCCAAAACCGTGTTTTTCGGTTCAGAAATAGAAAAATGACCTATTTTGACCTGAATCTTGGTCACACATGAGCTACGTGTACTTCAAATGACCGTCTCCTTCCGCGTGTGTCATCTGACAAGCTTTCAGTCGAGTTTGAGAACCAATGAGATCGCAGGACCTCGAAAAGTAGGAAACAAAACTCCGGTTCTTGCTTCGCAGCCAGAGACCCCAATACTATGGTTACCGTGAAGGTACTTTGAGTGAAATGTTATTAGGGGAACTTAGGAGCGTTTTAGTGAAACGTTATAATCGCTTAGTCATGTTGAGGCGCTTACAGAATTATTCAAATGTAACGATCTTTTAAAAAAAGAGTGAAATGGACACGTATCTTCTCACAAGGGTTACAGTACTTTAGCACTTTAAATGAATTAGATCGCAACTGTGGATGAGAAGTTAGTAGAGTTTTAGTTTTGAAAAAACACACTTCCTCATTCCCGTGAGATCAGAAAAAAGGGGCGGGGCTAATGAGGCTCATCGCTTCACACTCCTGAGACCATCATGCAACAGGAACTAAAACATGCTTCTGGTTTTTCCAGTCTGGGAGATTTGTAAAGCGACTGTCTGAACGAGTTCTCACACAACGTTAAAGTCTCAAAGAAAAGCTGCGATGATTTGTTTCTGAAGTAGAAAATAACACGTTTAATAAGACGTTTAAACGTGTTCAAAAGAATTAAATCTGATCTCAGTGAGCGGACCATGGAGTCTGAACTTACAACAGAGTCAGTTTGAGTATTTGTACTTACTTGTATCTCTGAAGCAGGAAGTGGAGGTGGAGAGCAGGAGGGCGGGGCCTCTACGGTAAATGTTTTTATCTGTTGTCACTTCCTGTTGCAAGAAGTGACAGCAGATCACATGACGCATCAAACAAGTCAATCTGCTCAGTTGGTTTAAATAAACACAACAAATAAAAGACTTCACATCACAAACAGTGTGTCATATCAGGGACATAATCCGGATCAAATGACTTGATATTTTACATACACACATATATATATATATATATATATATATATATATATATATATATATATATATATATATATATATATATATATATATATATATATGTGTGTGTGTATGTATATACACAGATGTCCTTGGACATCTCCCTCTGAACTCAACGCCTCGAGAGCTCGAACCGATTCATCTTAAATCACCGCTGTTCAGCAATATAACTTTAATACAAACACAAAATGAAAAGCAGAACAAGTTATGGTCAACAAAACAATAATCATATATAATAATAATCATATAACACAAAACAATAATCATATATAATAATAATCATATAACACCAAGAATGTACAGTAATGTATGTATTGATTATTTATAATCATGTTACATTAATAATTATGCATAATTCTGTTTCATGACTTGCTTTACTTTTGGCTTTTTTTCCAAATATTACTGGGTATATTACATATTTCAAAAACACTAACATTTACAACTTGTATAGTTTATTATATATTTTGTTGTGGCTCAAGGTGAGGCAGACCCTCTATTAGCCAGCCGCCACTGTTGTACACATAAGAACAGTTTAGTTACTCTGAAAGATGATTATAATTTGCATCAGATGCAGGTCCTTACTTTTATAGTATTGCAACATTTATAAAAAAATAAAACATGAACTTATGTTGCTTTCCATGAACTGACTTCTTGGTTTTTAAAGCAGGTCAACAGCTTTTTGTTGGTTCAGTGAAACCAAAAGTGTTTCCACTTCCTGTTTCGTCGTCTCCATTTCCTCCGTGATCTTCATAGTCTGTCTCACGGTTTCTTCGAGATGCCGACACAGATCCAAGCCGCTCAATAAGTTGTCAAGTTTCTTCATCGCGGCAACGCAACTCAGGGTCTTGGCGGTCTGTTCGGCCACGCGGCGCACGTCGGCGTCACCGTCCGCCATTTTACCGCTAACGGTTTTGATCGTTCTCAGCTCGTCCACCAGCGGTCCGATGGTTTCCCAGAAAGCTCCACTTATCTGCGTCGTCTTTGAATGAACTTCCTCTTCTTTGATTAGACGAAAATTATCGTCGAAGATTCCAACTGAACGAACCGCGCACCTCGTAGCGCACAACCCTCCGAAAGCCTCGCCGACCGCACCGCCTGCGGCGCCGAGCTCGCCGCCAAAAATACCGCCGACTGCACCGCCGGTCACGCCGCCGATGGCGAAGCACGCCGCGTCGGGGACTACGCCGCCAACTTTGCCGCAAACTTTGCCGCCGACTTTGCCGCCACTCGCTCTGGCTGCACCACTCAGCGCTCCGCCGATGGCGCCGCCGACCGCTCCGCCGACGGTGCCGCCAAGCGCGCTGCCGAAAAAAACGACGGTTGCACCGACATCGTTAATACAGCCGCAAAGCTGGAGGTAGGTTGCAGCGTAAACGGCCACCAGTACGCCGCTAACACCGCCACAAACTGCACCAACTTCTGCTCCGAGCACGGCGAACCGATTCTGGGTCTTCTTCAGCACAACATGAAGCACGTCGGCGAGCCGCCTGGAGCCCTCCGACATCGCCTGAAGACGATCTCTACTCTGACTGTAGAGACGTAAGAAAGATGTCAAACTTGTTACGAGTTCTTCTTTTAGGTCGGTTGAGGCGCTAAATACATCAGAACTGCCTTCATAATCCAATGAGTTTTCCATTTTCGTGTTATTTTTCTTCCACAATAATCCAGCGGAGAACTCGAGGCGTCGTCGTCTTCTTGAAGAAAGTTCAGTTGTTCAATCGTTGACGGTTAATTCCCACGAATAATAAAAAGTTTGTGAAGAGTCCAAAGTTCTCGCTTCTCTTCCTGCGCATGAAGAACAGAAGTGCGTTTTAAACTTGCTAATATTCCTTCTGTACAAATATATGCAACTTCAGAAATGTACACAGAAAAAAAAATTCCATCAGTGTCACTTGAATACTTTTCATGGTAAAGCAGCTTCAGAGGCTGAAGAGAGACTGAAATATTTAGTTGTATTATTATCACTTTCTTACTTACAATCCACTTTTTATTTTATTTAAAACAAATTAAACATCATTCGATTTGCTCACTAAATACCATTTAAAAATCCTCAAAAATGTTGTGTCGTTACTCAAGTGTCTAATTATTGTATTATATGTGTATATATATATATATATATATATATATATATATATATATACATATATATATATATATATATATATATATATATGTATATATATATAATATATATATATATATATATATATTGGTGTCTAATTATTGTATTATATATATATATATATATATATATATATATATATATATATATATATATATATATACATATAATACAATAATTAGACACTTGTATCCATCAATTCAATAATTTTACTTGAATGCTGTAAAAGTATATTCATTGCAGTGACACTCCTGAGACCATCATGCAACAGGAACTAAAACATGCTTCTGGTTTTTCCAGTCTAGGAGATTTGTAAAGCGACTGTCTGAACGAGTTCTCACACAACGTTAAAGTCTCAAAGAAAAGCTGCGATGATTTGTTTCTGAAGTAGAAAATAACACAGAAGACGTTTAAACGTGTTCAAAAGTATTAAATCTGATCTCAGTGAGCGGACCATGGAGTCTGAACTTACAACAGAGTCAGTGTGAGTATTTGTACTTACTTGTATCTCTGAAGCAGGAACTGGAGGTGGAGAGCAGGAGGGCGGAGCTTCTACGGTAAATGTTTTTATCTGTTATCACTTCCTGTTGCAAGAAGTGACAACACAGGCGCAGGTTTACTGAAATTCACTGGATAAACTGGCCACTCCCACCGGACAAAAAAGGCAGCTCCCTTCCTCATTGATGAAGGAGTGATATTAGTTATATTACTTTTATAGGAAAGAGTTCTTCCAGATCGCCAAGATCCATTCTCACATCATCGTGACTTCCTGTACGAGCGCTATCCATTCTGCCGACAAGGAATCATTAATTTACGAGAGCTTCTTGGGCTGTACATTGAACACCACACGCCCAGCTGAGCATTGGCCGTCTCACATACTGTATGCATAGACTGGATCACAGACTGTATGCAGACTGGATCACATACTGTATGCATAGACTGGATCACAGACTGTATGCAGACTGGATTACATACTGTATGCATAGACTGGATTACATACTGTATGCAGACTGGATCACATACTGTATGCATAGACTGGATCACAGACTGTATGCAGACTGGATCACATACTGTATGCATAGAGTGGATCACATACTGTATGCATAGACTCGATCACAGACTGTATGCAGACTGGATTACATAATGTATGCAGACTGGATCACATACTGTATGCATAGACTGGATCACAGACTGTATGCATAGACTGGATCACAGACTGTATGCAGACTGGATTACATAATGTATGCAGACTGGATCACATACTGTATGCATAGACTGGATCACAGACTGTATGCAGACTGGATTACATAATGTATGCAGACTGGATCACATACTGTATGCAGACTGGATCACATACTGTATGCATAGACTGGATTACATAATGTATGCAGACTGGATCACAGACTGTATGCAGACTGGATCACAGACTGTATGCATAGACTGGATCACATACTGTATGCAGACTGGATCACATACTGTATGCATAGACTGGATCACAGACTGTATGCAGACTGGATCACATACTGTATGCATAGACTGGATCACAGACTGTATGCAGACTGGATCACATACTGTATGCATAGACTGGATCACATACTGTATGCAGACTGGATCACATACTGTATGCATAGACTGGATTACATAATGTATGCAGACTGGATCACAGACTGTATGCAGACTGGATCACAGACTGTATGCATAGACTGGATCACATACTGTATGCATAGACTGGATCACAGACTGTATGCAGACTGGATCACATACTGTATGCATAGACTGGATCACAGACTGTATGCAGACTGGATCACATACTGTATGCATAGACTGGATCACAGACTGTATGCAGACTGGATCACAGACTGTATGCATAGACTGGATCACAGACTGTATGCAGACTGGATCACAGACTGTATGCATAGACTGGATCACATACTGTATGCATAGACTGGATCACAGACTGTATGCAGACTGGATCACAGACTGTATGCAGACTGGATCACAGACTGTATGCATAGACTGGATCACAGACTGTATGCAGACTGGATCACAGACTGTATGCATAGACTGGATCACATACTGTATGCATAGACTGGATCACAGACTGTATGCAGACTGGATCACAGACTGTATGCATAGACTGGATCACAGACTGTATGCAGACTGGATCACAGACTGTATGCATAGACTGGATCACATACTGTATGCATAGACTGGATCACAGACTGTATGCAGACTGGATCACATACTGTATGCATAGACTGGATCACAGACTGTATGCAGACTGGATCACATACTGTATGCATAGACTGGATCACAGACTGTATGCAGACTGGATCACAGACTGTATGCATAGACTGGATCACAGACTGTATGCAGACTGGATCACAGACTGTATGCATAGACTGGATCACATACTGTATGCATAGACTGGATCACAGACTGTATGCAGACTGGATCACAGACTGTATGCATAGACTGGATCACAGACTGTATGCAGACTGGATCACAGACTGTATGCATAGACTGGATCACTGACTGTATGCAGACTGGATCACATACTGTATGCATAGACTGGATCACTGACTGTATGCAGACTGGATCACAGACTGTATGCATAGACTGGATCACATACTGTATGCATAGACTGGATCACAGACTGTATGCAGACTGGATCACAGACTGTATGCATAGACTGGATCACAGACTGTATGCAGACTGGATCACAGACTGTATGCATAGACTGGATCACTGACTGTATGCAGACTGGATCACAGACTGTATGCATAGACTGGATCACATACTGTATGCATAGACTATCAGCCGCTGCATGCCGTGCTGTTCGTAACGTTTATTTAGCGCTTAAGAAACTTATGGATATGTTGAAAGCATTCATAATTATATGAGTGTCATTAGTACACCATACATATCATTATTGTAGAACATGATTAAGGTGGACTCATGATGAGAATACAGAGAATCACACACAATTTATTTTCACTGCTTCAATTGATTGAATTTCTGATTATGAATAATACATATATACTGATCCGCCCATACAAAGATTCAAACTCCTAGTTATATGGTAATCTACACATAAATGTATATACACATATATATATATATATATATAGTACATGATACATACGCACATACAGTACATATATACTCATAAGTATAAATTAATTTGTATATTACTGCCAGCAGGCACATTTAAATAAATATAATCTGATTGATTTGGGTGATGAGGCACTTAAAATTAGCCGATACATTTTCCCAACACTGACGCATTTAACTTGTCTGCTATTTTGCGATGCTTATGTCTAGCGGTACGGTGTTAAGCTGCGTTCACACCCCTAACCCGCTGGATAGAAGGACATTTAATCAACTTTGTTGAACCACGTACGAGAAATAATGCCCTGCTCAGATTGTTTAAATTAACACAACAAATAAAAGACTTCCCAACACAAACACAGTGTGAAATATCAGGGACATAATACGGGTAAAAGGATTTGGTATTTTTCATATATTTATATATATGTATATAAATATATATATATATGATCCTTTCCGTTAACCCGTTAATGGCGGTTTGTTTAGCTCCCTGAAGCAGTTCCTGTGCAGCTGCAGACAGAACCCATTATTGCCCTCCTCACACATCCAGGCAGGCTTTTACAGGCAGCTAGTACACTGTTTCCTCCCCTTGGCCTTCTATCTGTCCTTTTCCCACTGGCCTGCTTTGTGTTTGTGGGGACAGAAAAGTGGCCTTTAGTGGGGGGTTTAGGTGGGCCAGCGAGTGGCGGAACTCTCAAAAACTATACTAATACTATAATTTACAACCACAACATATTATTTCTAAAACGGCCGGTCGAATCTCTTAGAAAGGTCATAGCACACGATTCCCAATCTGGGTCGAAACCGACCTAACAACACAAAGGTCATAAATTCAACCAGAGCCTTTTATATTGTTTTGTTTAGTTGAAATAGAGGCTCCTGACAAAGTCAAAAAGCCTTGATGCAATAAACACATGTGGTTCTTTTATGCATTAAAAACCTGAATCGGGTGCCGACCCGAACACAAGAGGAAGGTTAAATAACATCTTAGTTAAACATCAGCTCATATTAGCTGTAAATTAGTCATAAACCAAATTATCGGATCATGTAGAAATATGTTGTGCATAATATACGATGATTTCTTATGACCTTTATATGGAAGCCCGTTTCCACCACACACAAAAAAAGAGATAAGAAGTCATAATAATGAGATAAAAAGTCATAATAATGAGATAAAAAGTAATTTTTTGCGAAAATGGGCTTCCATACTTTTATGACTGTTATGCCGTATATTTTAATGACATATTGTCTGGTATACATTTAGTTTTTTTTGACTTTTTTCTAAATGTTTGACTTTGAAATGATAAGGAGAGATAGACTTTGAAATGATATGTGACATGAACTGACTTCCTTGTTTTAAAGCAGGTCAACAGGTTGTTGTTGGTTCAGTGAAACCAAAAGTGTTTCCACTTCCTGTCTCGTCGTCTCCATTTCCTCCGTGATCTTCCTGCTCAGTCTCCGGGTTTCTTCGAGATGTCGCGACAGATCCGAGCGGCTCGATAACGTCTTGTTATATTCATACATCTCGGCAAAACAACTCAGGGTCTTGTCGGTCTGTTCGGCCACGCGGCGCACGTCGGCGGCACCGTCCGCCATTTTGCCGCTAACGATTTCGATCGTTTGTAGCTCGTCCACCAGCAGGTCGATGGATTCCCATAAATCTTCAATTTTCTCGCTCGTCTTTGAATAAACTTCCTTCTCTTCCTCATATTCGCTTGAACTAAAATAATCGAGGAAGAATCCGAGAGAACGAACCGCGCACCACGTAGCGCACAGCGCTCCCAAAGCCCCGCCGACCGCGCCGCCCGAGGCGCCGAGCTCGCCACCAAAAATACCGCCGACTGCACTGCCGGTCGCGCCGCCGATGGCGAAGCACGCCACGTCACCGACTACGCCGCCGACTTTTCCGCCAGCTTTTCCGCCACCGACTTTGGCGCCACTCGCTCTGACTGCGGCACGGAGCGCTCTGCCGACGGCGCCGCCGGCCGCTTCGCCGACCGCTTTGCCGATCGCGGGGCAGACATCGTCACCAAAAATACCGCCGACTGCACTGCCGGTGGAGCCGCCGATGGCCAAGCACGCCTCGTAGCCGACTTTGCCGCCACCGAATTTGCCGCCACTCGCTCTGGCCGCAGCACGGAGCGCTCCGCCGACACCGCCGCAGACGGCTCCGCCGAGCACGCCGCCGAGCACGCTGCCGAAAAAGCCCGCGGTCGCACCGACGGAGTCAATAAGGCAGAAAAACCAGGCGTAGGTTGCAGCGAAAACTGCCCCCAGCACGCCGCCCACGCCGCCGGTAACACCGCCACAAACTGCACCAACAACTCCTCCGAACACGCCGCACCATATCGGGGTCGTCTTCTTCCCGTGAGCTTCACAGAGCTCATCCGGCGCCGTCCGAAGAAGATTCATACGCCAACTGTAGAGATGTAAGAAACACGTCAAACTTGTTATGAGGTCTCCTTTTAGGTCGGTGGAGTCCCTGAATACTCTGAACCCTTCAAAATTAAAATAGTAACGCATTTTTGTGTTTTCTTTTCTTCCACAATAATCCAGCGGAGACTTCGAGGCGTCGTCGTCTTCTACTTGAAGAAAGTTCAGTTGTTCAATCTACAGTTAATTCCCACGTATTAAAAAAAAACAGTTCTGGTCGTGAAGAGTCCGAAGTTCTTTCTTCTCTTCCTGCGTATGAAGAACATATTAGGTACAAATAGATTATTATATATAATCTGTTGTCACTTCCAGTTGCAGGAAGGACGCTTGAATGTTCAGAGAAAGATTTCACATCAAAACACTGTGATATATATATATATATATATATATATATATATATATATATATATATATATATATATATATTCAAGTTATATGTCACTTGAATACTTTTCATGGTAAAACAGCTTCAGAGGCTGAAGAGAGACTGAAATATGTAATTTTATTATTATCACTTTCTTACTCACTTATTTTATTTAAAAAAAATGTAAAACATAAATGGATTTGCTGACTAATTCCATTTAAAAATCTAAATTAAGACAAAAAATAGCAAACATAATTTTAAAAAGTTCTTTTTTTTTTGGTTCGTGCCATTACTCATGTGTCTGGTTATTTTTATTTCACCTCACAGTTAATCATCTTTCACATTTCAAGTTTGCTATAATTTGAATATGTGTGACAAAAAAACCATTGAGGACTTAAATACAGTTCTTCCAACAGAGCGACTGTTATATAAATGTGTGAATAATCTGTAAATGTTTAAATAAACGTAAAAGTCGAATGAAAAAATCGAATTATCAAAGACAGAATAAAGGAAACGATTTACTAAGAAATACAAAGAAATACCTATTATGATATTAGTTTAAAGTTTCTTCTTCTGTCTGAACGAGTTCTTTCAAGACGAGGACGATAAAGTCTCAACGGTTTGTTCCTGAGGTAGAAAATAACACAGGAGACATTTAAACGTGTTCAAAAGTATTAAATGTGATCTCAGTGAGTAAACCTGTAGTCTGAATCTACAACACATATACAGAGTCAGATCAGGTTTATTGGGACTTACTTGCACTTTGAATGAGCTCCAGCTGTTTAACGACGCAGCAAGAGTCACATCTGGAGTCTGACTTTGCTTCTGAAGCACAAAGTTGAAGCAGGAAGTGGAGGAGCGAGAGCTGATGAAAAACATCTGTTATCATTTCCTGCAACAGGAAGTGGCAACAGATCACATGACGCATCAAACAAGAGTGTTTAAATAAACACAACAAATAAAAGACTCACAAACACAGTGTGAAATATCAGGGACAAAATACAGGTCAAAGGATTGGATATTTTACACATATATATATATATATATATATATATATATATATATATATATATATATATATACACACATACAAATTAATATATTTATATATATAAATATATATTTATATATATAAATACAAATTAATATAATTATATATATAAATACAAATTAATATATTTATATATAAATACAAATTAATATAATTATATATATAAATAAAAGAAATATATATACTGTATGAATACAAATTAATATATATATATATATATAAATAAATATATTCATATAAATATATAAATAAATATATTCATATATGTATATTTATATATCTATGTATATACAGGACTGTCTCAGAAAATTAGAATATTGTGATAAAGTTCTTTATTTTCTGTAATGCAATTAAAAAAACAAAAATGTCATGCATTCTGGATTCATTACAAATCAACTGAAATATTGCAAGCCTTTTATTCTATTAATATTGCTGATTATGGCTTACAGCTTAAGAAAACTCAAATATCCTATCCTGTATATAATTATATTCATTTGTATTTTTGTATATATATATATATACATTTATTTATTGTTATTTATATATATATATATACTTATGTGTACATATATATATATATACGTATGTATATATATATAAATATATATACATACGTATATATATATATACACATAAGTATATATATATATATATATATATATATATATTATATGATTCTTTCCGTTAACCTGTTTATATTTTTTCATCTAAACTCTGTTTTGCACACGTCACTACTTTGCTAACGAGCTAACTGTCGGTTAAGAAGTTTGTTAGCAGGACAATAAATTCAGTTTATTCAAAAGTTGTATACATTACTGACTGTATATATATATATATATATATATATATATATATGGATCAAACTAATAACAATGAATGATAACAATGCTTAATGAATCATCGGAGGCCATTCACAGACTCACACCATTGTGTATAAGAGGGTCACCTTTATTGTCACAAAAACACAACAGGAACTTACAAAAGCAGCAACCTTTGTTTATTTTATCATTTTTTTGATTGGTTGATTTTTCTCACACGAAGCAGCAACTTTTACTTTCCATACACAAAGTTGCGCGGTGTTTTTTTTTGCTGTGTTTAGTTGGTCTTTAGTACGTTATACTGACTCGTAGTAAGATTTTCATTCTTCTTCACAATTCACAAACAACACTTACCGCACACAGCAAGCATCACTCTCAGAGGAACAGTATAGTCCATATTATCGTTCTCAATACGTAGAATAATAGGAATAATAAGAATAATCATCTTGTTGCATGTATTTTGACGGTTTTGCCGACCCGTTTTGAACATAATACAAAACCTCTACGCTGCTGTACATTTGTAGTTTATCATACGCTCACAAGTATACGTTTGACAAGAAGAGTTGACCTCTGTTGACCCCGCGTGCAGATTCCAGGAATGTATACAGTATGCATGCCATTTTGGATTTGATTTTTTCTTCCCTGTCTAAAAAAACGTCCACATAAAATTCTTGTAATATATCATTTGGGTTTATATACATTTTTGAACATCCACAAATGTTTTTAACACTCACACATTCATCATAAACCATCAATAGAGTTTAAACTGTTTCTGTGCAGCGAACGGAGCGACGATCGGTTATAAGAGAGGAATATGTGCTTTTCTTTTTTTAATAAACGTGGCGGTACTTGTTATATATATATATATTCATCTGGAGAACTGGTCGTCCACAACAACGTGTGATCATGGTGTCAATGGGTTTAGCGGGTTTAACCAAAATAAAAAAATAAAAAAGACTCTTTTAACACATTGAAAAATAATAATTTTACAGAATAAATGTGTCACATGCTTATGAATCCTCTTCTTCAAGTATAAAAATACAAAAAAACCTTGATTATATAAAACATAGATGATGCTTTTTCTTTTTTACATGTTAATAAAGCGATTTCTTTAAAACAAAAAAATGGTTTTATAATATACATACAATATATCTGTGA
The DNA here is from genome assembly GCA_038501785.1 of Myoxocephalus aenaeus. Lineage (NCBI taxonomy): Eukaryota > Metazoa > Chordata > Actinopteri > Perciformes > Cottidae > Myoxocephalus > Myoxocephalus aenaeus. The sequence continues at coordinate 1,299,496 of JBAMJR010000087.1, forward strand.
AGTGGTTCCGGCTCTACTTTAACTGTGTTTTCTGTGTACTGATACATTCCATGAATGTATTTCTGCCTGTAGTTTAGCGTCTGCCAGCGGTATAAATACACACTCAGTATTTACCGCCAGCTTTCAAACGTGGAACAAAGAAATCTCACAAAACACGAGAAGTGGAAGTGAAAAACTGTCTGTGTCCCAATTTCACACCTCAAAGCAAATAGTTTTATATTTATTTAAATAGTATAAACTAATTGTCATTAAACTCGCCAATCAACCTGCCAATTGATGTTCCAAAGATTTTATTCTTCTTTTGTTTGTCAAGATCTTCCTGAGCTTCTTCTCCGCATTGTGTCTTTTAAAGGGACAGTGTGCCGACTCTGTCGCCATCTAGCGGTGAGATTTCAGATTGCATCCAACTTCCACAGTGTTTGGTTTGTCCGTTCTGGACCACCGTAGAAACAACTCATTCCTATGGAACGAAGACTGATTGATTCTTAGTTTCAGATGATTATACACCAACGAAAACATTCTTAATAACATTATATTATATAATATGTAAATGCTGCACGCTGGCCCTTTAAAGGGAAACTCCAACTCATGTGCACATGAAGATCAGTTTGCAACGCTAGATTGGAGTTAAGTCAACATGCCGATTTCAAAGCATCCAGGTCGATGACGTCGTAGTCAGAAGTGATTCATCGGGAATCAGACGCGTTCGCACCTGAGGCGAAGCGGCCATTTTGAGACATCCAGAGGGTTGTTTGTTCACATGAAGGAAAACAAAAGAAAGAGAGAAGTTTAAATCTGTTGAGTTTCTGTCGGACGCTGCTGATTTGAATATGCCATCAAGGTGCATTGTGGGAAATGTAGGATCCAGCATGTTTGGACATTAGTGTCTAATTTTGACCAAATTCTTATTTCTATCTGTCACCAAACTTCATGGAAGTTCAACACAAAACATTTGACGTTTCCTTCGTCCACAAAACTATTTCGGAAACCGACTTCTTGGAGCGTTATCGCGTTTTTCGTGAGCGGACGCTCGATCTGCTCGGTGTGCAATTGGGACACAGATGCCGAGCGAGAGCCGATGCGGTTACCTCCGAATGTCTGCATCTTTACCTCGCTCCTCGCTCGCCCACTGAGGGGCGAGCGAGAGCGGCCGAGCTAATTACCGGAGCCTCGTCGTCCTCTGAGCTCATGGAGCGACAAAGAGATCGCACTTCAAGGTTCTGAGCTAGGGATCGATCCGAGGACTCGCTCCTCACGTTATTAGTCCGGCTGAGACCTGAGAAGCAGACAGAGAATGAAGGAAGCGACAGAGAGAGAGAGAGAGAGAGAGAGAGAGAGAGAGATTCTGCTCACGGACCGAAAATGATGTGAAGGAAAAAAAGCGGCGGAACTGATGCTGATTGGCCAGAAAGCACAAGCGGGAGATAAGAAAAATAATGAAATATATATCTCAGCACTGCCCCCAAAAAAGGAAAAGAAAAGCAAGCAGAAGATTTAAGAGCAACAAAAAAAAAGAAAAAACATAAATGTGAATGGAAACAGGAAGCAGTGAGAGGGAAAGAAAAAAAGACAAAAATCAAAATTTACAAACAGACAAATGTAATTCAAGTTTTTTGTTAAGTCTCATGTGAGTCTGACGAGACGCCCCCCCCGCCCCTCCCCCTCCCACTACTCTAAGCTTCAGGCTCCTGATTGGCCGGTGGGGTTTGGTGCATCGGCGTGACCGTCCTCGTGCTCGAGGAGACGAGAGACGAGCGACTGAAACAGATAGAGAGGAAGCTGTGATCAGAGCTCTGCTCCTCTTCCTCCTCCTCCTCCTCCTCCTCCTCCTCTGTGTGACGCAGGGAGGAGAGACGAGATGGACAGAGAGGAAAGGAGGAATGATGAATGTATGTCAGGAGAGGAAAGAGAGGAAGGAAAGATGAGGAGAGGAAACAAGGAGAAAATGAACAGAAAGAGGAGGAAATGAGGAGAGGAATTAAGGAGATAAGTAGAGGATGAGGATAGAAAAAGAGAAGAGGACAGGAGATGAGGACCGGACACAAAGAAGAAACAAGAAGATAGAAAGAAAAGAAAGGGAAGGAAGGAAGGTTAAAGGAGGAGACAGGGGAGGTAAAGAGGAGAGGAGGAGAAGGAAACAAGGGAAGGGGAAAATAAATAAAAAACTGGGAAATGAGAGAAAAGCAAGAAACGAGGGGAGGGGAGATGAGATTAGGAAGCAAGGAGTGAAGGGGAGAGGAAACAAGGAGACGAGATAAGAATAGGAGACGGGAGGAAAGAAGAGACGAGCGGAACAAGGGAACGAGGAGACAAAGAACAGAAAGGGGAGTAAAGGAGCGATACAAGGGAACAAGGAGACGAGATAAGTAGATGATTTGGAGGAGATGAACAGAGGAGAGGAAACAAACAGAGGTGAGCAAAAAAAGGAGAAGTGAAAAGGGAAGGAAAGAGGACTCAAGGACAGGAGGAGTAAACGAGGAGAGATAATCTCTTTTATGAGCCGAGCCTCCTGGGAGTTGGTAAGAAAACACGTCCTTCCATCTCTCCTTCTATCTCTCCTTCTATCTCTCCTTATACACTTGGAGGAATGAGTGCGTCCTCGAGAGGAAGAGACGGAGGACGCTTCTCAATGTCAAGGAAGGATCTGAAGTCCAAGGATCCTTCACGTTCTACCTGAGGACTTTGGAGGCTGCAAAACTCCCACAATCCTTAGCGAACGTTTTCTGTCCCCCGGATTGTAAAACAGGGACACATAAAATAAATCATTATTTCACCTCAAAAGTGTTGCAAAATATGATTTGTGATCAAATTCATCACGAGAAATGACCAAATCCAGTTCCTGAACCTTCACTGGTTTCAGATCTACGAGGCCAAATTAAAACGAGGCGATATATATTTTCATATCTACGGTTTTATTACGACAGAACCTGAGGGGTTGCGTTGCTGGAAGGTAGAACCAGAGTGTTCTGGAAGGTTTGAGGAGAGGAATCAATATTCCTGCTAGAAATTGTGATGCGCAGAATTATTCAAGCGTCCCACGAGGAAAGACTCTGACATTGAGACTCTGTAGAAAAAGAAAAACTGCAGAAAACTTAAAGATAAAAGATTTAACTTGAGTCCTGTTTTTGTAGCTTTGAAGTTATGATGATATAATATAAAGTATTATAACATACAGTATGACGTTATAATATATAGTATAACATTATAATATATAGTATAACGTTATAATATATAGTATAACGTTATAATATATAGTATGATGTTATAATATAAAGTATAACGTTATAACATATAGTATGACGTTATAATATATAGTATAACATTATAATATAAAGTATAACGTTATAACATATAGTATGACGTTATAATATATAGTATAACATTATAATATAAAGTATAACGTTATAACATATAGTATGATGTTATAATATAAAGTATAACGTTATAATATAAAGTATAACGTTATAACATATAGTATAACGTTATAATATATAGTATGACATTATAATATATAGTATGACGTTATACTATAAAGTATAACATTATAATATATAGACAAAAAACAGCTAAAAATGAGAGAATATTAGACTTTCATTCATCAACAAACACAACTTTTAGTAAATGTCCCTCTCTGTTCTCACTCACCAAAACCCAAACTTCATACTACGGGTGCTTAGTTTTGTTAAAAAATTTTGAAATTTTTTTGCAAATTTTGTTCCATTTTTTTCGCAATTTTCTTGCAATTTTTTTACAATTCTTTATAAGGATCTCGGAGGGATCCAGAATCAGTGAACCCACACTTAAAATGACCCGTCTGTTTTCTCAGAGACTCTTTCTGTTTGATGCAATAACGTCATAACTACAAACGCTAAGACCAAGTTAAACTGGATCATCCGTTCATAAAGTGTGACGCCAGAGAGACTTTAACAGAAAAGAGGGTGATACAGAAATACATAAATAAATAAAGTGACTTTAAAGTGATGGAATAAAATGAATGAGTCGTTTTGTTCCTGATACATTTACTAAACACACGAGACTTCTTTATAATCACTTTATAATAGCCATCGGTAATAAATGGTTTATAGTTATTCCACAAAGGTTATCAATGATGTTTACTAGTTATTAGTTATGCTATGATGCAGTTTATTGTTCCACACATTATAACGTTAAGTTGTATATTTAACATTCAGATAGCTACATAATACTGTGTAACTGGGTAATAATTGGTTTGTAAAACATCTGTAATCATAACATTGTTAACGGTTAATTATTGGTTGGTAATGTAAATTATAACATTCTGTTAAATTGTTAATAAATGCTTTGTGAATCATCCATGAACATTATTTTGATACGATAGTTAATACTTTGTCATTGGTTAATTTCTATAATAATATCATGGTCTGTAGAATGCTGCATTCTGATTGGCTACACGTCGTCCATTACTTCCTGATAACGGACACCTCAAAGTGCATTATCATTAAATATGTTTTAAAATGATGTCTTAAGGGTTTACAAAGCATTTGGTAATCATTTAAAGAATGTAACATACTGTAGTATATAAAATGTCTGCAACAATAAACTGTATATAAATAGTTTTATAATATAATTGTTATCTCTTATCAGCTATGACACAATATAGAGTTTATAAACAAATGATTTCTTATTACTTAAACTAATTATATAGTTATTATTTATAAGTATAGCGTAACTAGTAATTGGTAATCCTTACACATTTCCATTACATTATAACTATTAAAAATGAATGTATCATGTATTAATGATGGTTATTATAAAGTGTTTGAGGACGTTATCTCACTCCTAAAGTCAATGTGGACTTTATGCAAGAAATAAAATATGTGATTTGACTTTTCTTTCTCAGGCTCTCTGGGTGATTCATCTCTTTTAAAAAGCAATAAAGCAAATGAGGCGCGACAAAATGTGAGTTGATCCTCATCCGGACACGGATCCTGATCCTCGAGGTTAGCTTCGGAGGCGCCTAACAGAGGCGGTAGCTTCTGTTAGCTACAGCTAACAGAAGCTACCGCCAGAGGGGCTACCGCTAACAGAAGCTACCGCTAAGAGAAGCTACCGCTAACAGAAGCTACCGCCAAAGAGGCTACCGCTAACAGAAGCTACCGCCAACAGAAGCTACCGCCAGAGGGGCTACCGCTAACAGAAGCTACCGCCAGAGGGGCTACCGCTAACAGAAGCTACCGCCAAAGGGGCTACCGCTAACAGAAGCTACCGCCAGAGGGGCTACCGCTAACAGAAGCTACCGCCAACAGAAGCTACCGCCAGAGGGGCTACCGCTAACAGAAGCTACCGCCAGAGGGGCTACCGCTAACAGAAGCTACCGCCAGAGGGGCTGCCGCTAACAGAAGCTACCGCCAACAGAAGCTACCGCCAGAGGGGCTACCGATAACAGAAGCTACCGCCAAAGGGGCTACCGCTAACAGAAGCTACCGCCAGAGGGGCTACCGCTAACAGAAGCTACCGCCAAAGGGGCTACCGCTAACAGAAGCTACCGCCAGAGGGGCTACCGCTAACAGAAGCTACCGCCAACAGAAGCTACCGCCAGAGGGGCTACCACTAACAAAAGCTACCGCTAACAGAAGCTACCGCCAGAGGGGCTACCGCTAACAGAAGCTACCGCCAGAGGGGCTACCGCTAACAGAAGCTACCGCCAAAGGGGCTACCGCTAACAGAAGCTACCGCCAGAGGGGCTACCGCTAACAGAAGCTACCGCCAACAGAAGCTACCGCCAGAGGGGCTACCGCTAACAGAAGCTACCGCCAACAGAAGCTACCGCTAACAGAAGCTACCGCCAGAGGGGCTACCGCTAACAGAAGCTACCGCCAGAGGCCGCCCTAAATAAACCTCTGAATGAGTCGCTGCATGTTTAATGCGGTGAACTGGTGAATTAATCAGGTTCCTCAAACTGAAACATGCAGAGACGAGGAGCAGATAACCGACCGGCTGTTTCCACTTTCTGCTTCTCCAGTATTTTGTGAAAGCTCTTCTTCCTACTTCTTTATTTTAAGAGGACCGTGGAGGATGTGGGGGCGCTTGAAACGCCTGCAGGGAGCAGATAAGACGGGTGGAGCTTCACGTTTAAAAGGCCGAGCGCGGTCCGGAGTCGGGGATGTTACACACGCTGCGCTCTGATTGGCCGGTTTATTTCCTCCGCTTGTCTTTTCCTGAGAGACGTGTTTGTATTTTTTAGCTTATTGAAGTGAAATCATATTGAACGGAGAAGACGTTTTAGTTTGAAGTTCTTTTACATCGTTGAGTTGAAGTACTCGTCTCCATTGTTGTGATTTGTATTTGATAAGAAACTAAACACCTGTCTGTGACCTTCAACCCCGACAGAATACTTGGTGTCACCTTTACACTCCGAGGGCGTTTTGTTTGTCGGTATTTATTTTTTTAACTGTTGTTTTTGAGGTTTTACAGAACGTGACAATTTTGTGTGTCGATTTTTCAAACCTTTTTATTTAAAAAGTGGCGCAACTGACACAAATTTGCAATTGCTGCCGGTATGAATAGCTATGATTCAAAATATTATGAGCATATTAGTATTTATTAAGGGCCTTTTGTATTAAAACTTATATTTTACTTTGACGATGTAGTTTTTAATTACACTCTCTATAATTCCCAAAAGGTAGTTTCAATAATCGCAATAAAAATAAAACAAACGTTCTCTCCAGGGTCACATGATCGACAGATCGTAACCTGATTGGACGGATTTGAGCTAGATTATTTAATTTTTTGGACTTTTTTATTAAATAATGGACACTTTTATTCTATTATCTACCTGAATTAGTGAACAAAATCTGTTTTTTTTTATAAACTTGCACAACTTGAAATGACCCACCTGGATATTTAGACAATTTAAATTCAGCTTTACCCAAAATGAAACATTAAAATCAGCGGTATTCATTTCATAATTAGGTGAACAGTTTCTGCCTCCGTCGTTCTGCACGTCTCCTGCACCTTTTATAAATATTTTATTGCACAAATTAAACTGAAAACCTCTTCAGGTGACCTCGTGCTTCTCTCTCGTCATCTTGCATAATAATTCGTAGCGTCAGAGCTATTTAAAAAAAGGCAATTCTTAGTCAGCGAGCTTAATGGATTGAACACCAGCCTTTCTGACCCGGAGCTTTAAGGGACGGGGATCCAGTGGAGTCGACATGGCCGCTGAAACATCCTCACTCTGAGACATGAAATCATTCCGTGGCTTTACTGGAAGAGGATGAGCGTGAGCGGATCTATCGTTCCCTTCAGGAAACCAAAACATGGACATACTCCTACCACAATAACTTGATCTCTAAGCAGGCGAGGGTGGATCCAGTAACTGAAATGTCAAAAACGCACATCAAAAAAACAGAATCAAGGGTTGTGTCCTCTGGTTTTCTGCGTCTGGAGCCAGAAGTTCCTCTGAAGAGGCGGCGGGCGGTGGAGCTTTTAGAAGTGGAATACCTGCTGCTGGCCCTGGACTTTGGGGAAATCCTCTTTCTGCTTGCGGGCCTTGGGCCGCTCCAGGCTGCCCTGCTGCAGGTGCTTGAGCCGGGCGGCGACGGTGGGGCCCTTCATCGGCCCCGGAGAGTTGCTGCTGTTCTGTGGGAGCCAACAGAGAGGGGGGCGTTAATTTAATTTGACTTATTTAACAATTACAGATGTGTGTGGAGAAAGGTGGGTAGAAAAAGTCAGAATGTCTTAAAGAAGTCCTAAAATATGGAATTCAATTTAATCACCAATCATCAAAACTTTTGCCCACATCTAAGGAATGTCTTCAGGTGTGAATACACATATGGGCGCGACTTCTCTGGTTGTATAGAAGTCTACGCTTCACTTGTTAAAGCTGCATTCTCTCTCCTGACCATCAGGAGGTGACTCCTCTGGTTGTATAGAAGTATATGCTTCATGTGTTAAAGCTGCATTCTCTCTCCTGACCACCAGGAGGTGACTCCTCTGGTTGTATAGAAGTATATGCTTCATGTGTTAAAGCTGCATTCTCTCTCCTGACCACCAGGGGGCGACTCCTCTGGTTGTATAGAAGTATATGCTTCATGTGTTAAAGCTGCATTCTCTCTCCTGACCATCAGGGGGAGACTCCTCTGGTTGTATAGAAGTATATGCTTCATGTGTTAAAGCTGCATTCTCTCTCCTGACCACCAGGGGGTGACTCCTCTGGTTTAATAGAAGTCTATATAAATGACTCTACTTCTCTCTTGATGTATTCCCTTCTTTGTCTTCTTCAATACAGCATTATGTTCATTTAGTAAATTATGGTCATTTAGAGTCAAACAGACCATGAAGCAGGGGGCGCTTTAGGGGCGGGGCTACAAGGTGATTGACAGGTTGTCATTGTTTTCGTCTTCAACTCTTTCACAGAAAATGTAAAATGTCACACCGAGGTAGAATACTGTTTGAATGACTAATATTAGAGATGATTAAATCCCCGTTGACGAGCACTTTAAACGCAGCACAGAGCCTCACTTAACCTCGGTGACTCAAAACAAGACATGAAAGTTTAGAAAAACGCTGTCCTGTATTTTGACAGGTCCCTACTTTGCGCCCGTCGTGCGATAATTTCAACAAAAACAACAAAACCTCTTTGTGTCACCGGAGCTGTCAGGACAGAGATCACGTCGGTGCAGAGAGTCGGCAGCGGAGGATGTGTGTGATAAAAAAGACTTAAATGTGGTTTCATAAAAAAAAATAGCAAAATATATTTTTTTGTTGACAAAGAAGAAGAGACAATATTATATATATATATTTTTGTTTTTTTGTTTTATCCATATCAGATCAACTTTGATGAGTCAGGACGACTCGGAGTGACGTTAAAATGAACAACGTTAGAGCAGGAAAGACAGCAACATCAGGGAGTTGACCAACTGGAATGCAGCTAGTTACCAGATCCATAAAGTTTATTATTATTTGTGTTATTAATTATTAATTTACAGTGTTTCATAATAAACATTTGTTACTTATTGGCTAAATTATTTATTGTTAGGTTAGTGTACGTTTTATTTAAACGCTGTCGGTAAACCCCTCCCAAGTCGTTTTCTCCGCTCTCTACAAAGCCACCAGTCTCCTTTGACAAAAAGAGCATTTTTACCTCCATCGGTTACTCAGGTTGTGTTATTGTGTGACTCAATAAAACAAATAAACTAACAATGTAGACCAGCACCTCCTGAGTTCTGAGAGGTAAAATGCTTTTGTCAAAGGAGTCTTGTGTCTTCGAAGAGAGCTTCGGTTCCCGGTATTGTCACCAGTAAAACATATTCTAAACAACTATTTGTGTGTTTAAAATGCGTCCGCAGCAGCTCGTTGCTTTGCTCCCTGAATGGTTATGAACTTCTTGTTCTTCAGTAGAATTTCCTTAGTTTTTCTTGACACACCGACGCTACAACCAATGATTGTTTACATCTTCTACATCAGTGGTTTTCAAATGGGGGTATGTGAAGTAAAATTACCATCAATTAAAAATAGTATAATAATAAATATCAATCAAATATAAGTGTAGGTTCATAAACTGAATTGTATATATTCTATATTAAATCAGACACTGATAGTATATCTTTTTTTCAACCAAAAATGCTTTGCGCTGGCTAGGGGATACTTATCACTGAACCACTGGTCTACGACTTCTTCACCGGTTTGACTTCTTGACACTTTGTATTGGCGGCAGTGAAGGCTGCAGCGAGCAGGAAGCAGAAAGAGGGCAAAGGGCCAGGCGAGGCAGCCGGAGAGGGCCGTGTTTAACTTTACCTTTCTGCCCAAGGACCCGAAGGTGCGGGGCGGGGCGGCGGCCTGCGGTCGGGCGCTGAACCGACTACTACACTCTTTTACAGGAGCTCTCTGAAATATCTTGGGTGGTGTGAGAGAGTGCGGCAGAGACATGTTATCACAGCACAGGTCACAGATCGGCAGCATGAACCTCGGCCCGACCGGCGTACCTCCAGCTCCGCGATGATCCTCTCCTCGTCCTCGTCGTCATCGTCGTCGCGAACCGCCGACGCCGCGATCACGGGCGGGGTGGAGGCGGGGCGGGGCGCGTCGCAGGGGGTTCGCCTCAGCTTCACCAGAGTCTTAGGCATGTCGCCGTCTTCCTCCATCTGAGAGGGAAGACAAAGACGGTAAGCTCTGGAGAGCTGCATGGGTACGCTGTACGGTGTTGTGACAAACATATATATATGTATATATGTATATATATATATACCGTACTTTTCGGGTTATAAGCCGCTCCTACGGCTGATCAGTGTCCCCGCTGTAGCAAGCTAGTAGCGCTGCTAGCTAGCGCTGCTAGATAGCGCTGCTAGATAGCGCTTCTGCTGCTACCGGCCACTGCTGCTGCTGCTGCCCGCGTCCCCTCTGCCCAAGTCGGGTGTCGAGCCTGGTCCCGCTACCTTCGGTGGTTTTCAGGGAGCTAGCGGAAGTTAGCGGGGAAGTGACGGAGCGCTAGCAGGAGCCCCAGCTGGCTACAGCGGGGAGCTAACGGGGGACACTGACCGAAGGCAATAGCGGCTTATAACCCGAAAAGTACGGTATATATATATATATATATATATATATATATATATATATATATATATATATATATATATATACACACACATGTATATCCTTCAGAGCCACCGGACTCCATGGACAAAAAAACATAGATTTGACCTTTTATTTCTTAAACCGCAACTTTTAGCATTATTTGTTTTGCTTTTTAATGTTTTACTGACTGTTTTCAATGTTTTAATGAATGTTCTTAGTTGTTTTTTAAAATCTTCTTGTGAAGCATGTTGAAATGTGCGTCACAAATAAACTTGCCTTGCCTTCAACAGCAACACAAAGAAACAGAAGGACCAACAGCTCCTAAAATGAGTGTTTTTGTCCATGAAGTCTGGTGGACGTGAGGCTTCAAGAGGTCACGATGACTCCGCCCACTTCTTATGTTCAGTCTATTATATCGACACACAGATCCACTAAAAAAAAACCTGCATTGATTTTCAGCGTCCTTCTCCTTTGACAGAATACTTTCAGCAGCTGTTATTAATAAAAACTGAACCTTTCTGTGAACGAGAGATCTAATAAACATTGTTCATTCAGGAAGGTGTTCAGCCGCTTGTTGAAGGATTCAGACTCATCACACAGAGAAGAGCGATCAGGAAGCTTCAGAGGCTTTAGAGGCTCAGCGGCGTGTTCACGCCTCAGAAACTAAACCTCCAGCCAACAGGACGCTCACTGAGCTGCACACCTGAGCAGCTTCCTCACCATGTGGTCAGAGTCCAACAACACCACCATCAAGCTGCAGCTGCATACCTCACATTAATAATGTTAATAATGTTAATGTATAGTTATAATGTTAATGTATTAGGTATACTGTTAATGTATAATTATAATGTTAATAATATGAATGTATTAGTAATAATGTTAATGTGTAGTTATAATGTTAATGTATAGTTGTAATGATAATAATGCTAATGTATAGTTATAATGTTAATGTATTAGGTATAATGTTAACAAGGTTAATGTATTAGGTATAATGTTAATAATATGAATGTATAGTTATAATGTTAATAATGCTAATGTATAGGTATAATGTTAATAATGTTAATGTATAGTTATAATGTTAATAATATGAATGTATAGTTATAATGTTAATGTATAGTTATAATGTTAATATATTAGGTATAATGTTAATAATGTTAATGTATAGTTATAATGTTAATAATGCTAATGTATAGGTATAATGTTAATAATGTTAATGTATAGTTATAATGTTAATAATGCTAATGTATAGTTATAATGTTAATAATGTTAATGTAGGTTATAATGTTAATAATGTTAATGTATAGTTATAATGTTAATAATATGAATGTATAGTTATAATGTTAATGTATAGTTATAATGTTAATATATTAGGTATAATGTTAATAATGTTAATGTATTAGGTATAATGTTAATGTTAATATATAGTTTATAATGTTAATAATGTTAATGTATAGTTTATAATGTTAATAATGTTAACGTATAGTTATAATGTTAATAATGCTAACGTATAGTTATAATGTTAATAATGTTAATGTATAGTTATAATGTTAATAATATGAATGTATAGTTATAATGTATAGTTATAATGTTAATATATTAGGTATAATGTTAATAATGTTAATGTATAGTTATAATGTTAATGTATTAGGTATAATGTTAATAAAGTTAATGTATTAGGTATAATGCTAATGTATTATATATTAGGTATACTGTTAATGTATTAGGTATAATGTTAATGTATAGTTATAATGTATTAGATATAATGTTCATAATGTTAATGTATAGTTATAATGTAGGTATAATGTTAATAATGTTAATGTATTAGGTATAATGCTAATGTATTATATATTAGGTATACTGTTAATGTATTAGGTATAATGTTAATGTATAGTTATAATGTATTAGTTATAATGTTAATAATGTTAATGTATAGTTATAATGTTAATAATGTTGTTTGGATTGAGCAAATTGTGACAAACATTCTCGACTGCACGAGTAATAATCTTGGAAAGACAGAACACACATAACAGTACGGTTTCAACCCGTTTGACCTTCATGTTCTTGGTGGTGACGATGACGTCTCCGGTGCGGCCGGTGGTGATGCCGTGTGCCGACGGGAAGCTCCGTCGAGGAGGAGGCGGAGGCGGAGACTTGGAGGGCTTCTCCGTGCGGTACCGGGTCACGTTGAGGTCCACTGTGGACACGAGGCAACGCGTGAGAAGATGTTTGTTTTCATTCCCACATGAAGGAGACGGAGATAAAAAGAGAGAGAGCACCCACCCGACCCGCGATGCGAACCCGCCCCCTCCATGCTGTTCAGCTTCTGGGCGGCCAGCTGCACTTTGCCGGGCTGCTGGTCCCCGCCGGGCGTGGCGGTGGCCGAGGAGCCGGAGCCGGAGCCGGAGCCGGCCGGGGCCCCGGTGGACGCCGCCGCGCCGGAGGGCATCGGGATGCTGATCTGGGGCTTCGGGGGCACCGCCGGCTTGTTGATGTGGCGGGCGGCGAAGTCCAGGTCCGGGATGGCCTTCATCAGCTCGGCCTGGGTCTCCTCCAGCAGGCGGTTGATGTCCTGGGCGCTGAACTGGGTCAAACTGGCCCGCTTCTCCTCCCAGTCCCGCTCCGCCGCCTGACACAGACACGGAAATATGGACTTATTATTATTATTATTATTATATATATTGTTATTGCTTTAACTGTTTGGTTTTACCACGTAAAGAGACTTTGAGCACCTTTTGAAGTGCTATTATAAGGTAAGAAAAACAAACAAATAAGTATAATAAACAAATACTCAGATAGTAAAGGTATAATAAATAAGTAAAAATGTTTTAAAAAAACTAAAATATTTTATGTATATTTGTTTTGCACAGATTATTGATGATGCACATTGGATACATTGGATTGATTTTGCACATAAATGAAAGAGGAATATTTCACTATTTTGGTTGTGCGGTCTGGCAGCGGCAGGGAGGAAGGACCACCTTCACGCCCCTCGATTTATTACTATTACTATTATTGTTATTAATATTATGACAAAGCGTCTTGTAAGAAGACATTTAAGCTCCTTTAGATGTGATTTTTAACACAAGTGGACATATTTACAGTCGTGAATAATGTGCATTGATCCGATTACCAGTCGAACTTCGGCCGACACCGACTTGTCGCCGTGCCGCCGGCCCGGCAGCTCGTCCAGGACCCGGTTCCTGAAGCTCATGGCGGGCGGGACGTCCTGCTCGGGGCCCGAGGAGTCCGCGTCGCTCGCGGACCTCCAGCCGCCGCTCAGGTCGCCGAGGCCGAGCGGGGGACTGCCCAGGACGTCCGGGTCCTCCGATCTCTTCACCGATTGGCCGCTGAGGTCCTCGGGGCCCTTCCACCCGCCCTCCGTCACTTGTCTGTACATATAGGAGGGATACAAGAGACTACAATACACACGGGACACCATGAAGGTCCTGGACTGTTAGCGCAGCAAGCTGCAGGAGATACACGATCAAATACACTCAATATCTGATTATCAAGTTATCTTTTGTCATCATTTATTATTTTTAAAATAGCAGAAAATAGTGAAAAATGACTAATTCAAAGAGTGAAGTGACGAAGAAGTTGGAATTACAATAATTGATTTATTCTTCTTCAATACAGCATGATGTTCATTTAGTAAATTATGGTCATTTAGAGTCAAACAGACCATAAAGCAGGGGACGCTTTAGGGGCGGGGCTACAAGGTGATTGACAGGTCGACACCAGAGACGTAAGTGTGTGACTTCGAAAAGCTGATGTCAAATGTCTGGTCAGATTTGTAAACGCTCCTTCACTCTCTCACCCTTCACCCTGTCACCTTCTCTGTTGAGTCTCAGTCTCTGGACACACAACTAGCAGAGCATTCTGGGATCATCTTCCCTGACGATTGATTTGATTGATTAATTGATTTAGTCTTTCTGTCTATGAAATGTCAATCAGTGTTTTCAGAAGCCGAGACAACGACCTCAAATGTCTTAGTTTGTCCTCAACTCAAAGATATTAATTTAAATGTCACAAAAGATGAGAAAAAAAGAGTAAAATATTCACTTTTAACCCTTTAAAAACAGTGTGCGAAAATACCCTGCGCCTATCACCAGACAAAAAACAACAACATGTTGTCTCTGGAGCCACATCGTTGTTTAACTTCATTTAAATTGCTACGATACCGCAACCCTTGTGAGAAGAGACATCTGGTGTGAAACATAATTAAAGTAACCGTTAAGTTTAAGTATTTACGTAAACTAAAAAATTTTGGACTGAAACTCCTTTGAACACCTAAATCCTGTGTTCTACTATGACTTATAGAACACAGCAGTATAATGACTCATCTCCCTGATATTGGGGATATTGGTAGATTCTCTTTACATTGATCATTTAAAGGGGACCTGTCTTGCTCATCTTCAGGTTTATACTTGTATTTTGGGCTTTTTACTAGAACAAGTTTACATTGTTTGACACTGAATATCCTTCCTAACATGCCAATGCTTTGTTTTGTTGTGATTTTCGTTGCATATTCCGATTCTTTAGGTCCTAATCTTTCTAAAAAGCTGTCTTATTAGTATGCGGGCTGTTGTTAGGGCACCATGATACAGTATGAGGAGGCATTTTGTGGAAATCTTGCTCATATCGTGCTGGATGTTTATAGTTATGATCAAAATATCTTTTTTTTTTGCAGATATATTTTTTTCCCAAGATTTTGCTGAACAAATACATACAATAAACACAAATATTGGAATTAATTTGGGATTCCTATGACGACTCAAACACAGGGGAAAAGAAAAAAAGGTCTCGAGCCGAAGCTTTTTTTTCTTAATATTTTCTTTTTCATCAAACCGCTTTCCCGTCTGAGAATAACTGGTGATAACGAACGTGGATCATAACTGACTGACAGATTGAGTTGCAGCTTTGAAGCATCGGGGTCATTCTGTGTCGAGTGTTTCTCTGGAAACAAGCGAGTGTGAGGCTCCAGGAGCAGAAGTGTGTCTGGCGACCCCCCGGACCCCCCGGTTTGAACAACGGGTGCGTTTGATACGCGTACCTGCGCAGCGTGCTGAGCGCGTCGGTCATGGTGTTGCAGCGCTTCAGCAGCGCGTCCAGCCGGTGAGGCTCCTCCCTCAGGAACTTCACGGCCTCCACCTCCACCCGCAGCACCACCCGCATCTTACTCTGCAGGCCGGGGAACTGGTCTGCAGGGGAGGGGGAGGGGGGAGGACAGATGGGTGAGGAAGAGAGAGAGAGCGGTGCTGTCAGAGAGGATGATGATGATGATGATGATGATGAACACGCAGCTTGTGTCCGTGGGAGGAAGAGCGGACGCCTCACAGCCAGCTGGTGAGACGTTCAGCTGTCACTCAAACTCTGAGACGGAGCGCGGCGGAGGCGTTCAGGTGGACGTGTGAACATCGTTCATTAATATTAATGTGAAGTCATATTAAAGATGGAGACGCAGGTACAGAGGTCGGAGGAGGCCAAACCCGAAAGCTTCATGAATATCAAGTCTGGGAAGATTCATAAATATTCATTATGACTTTGTAGAACATGGTTTTATATATATACTGTTTTATTTTTTTATTTTCCTCAAACAGCTCGTCACGTTTTATCAGACGGAAGAGGAGAAGAAACAGAGCAGTTTGTGGGGATGAATCCACATTTGGTGCTCGAGTGAGAACCGTCGGTGTGTGTGTGTGTGTGTGTGTGTGTGTGTGTGTGTGTGTGTGTGTGTGTGTGTGTGTGTGTGTGTGAGCCATAGAGCTCCATTATAAACACATCAATGAGCCTCACTGTTGCTCCTTCATCACCCTGAACACACACACTGCAGTTTATTTTGACTCAATTACACACACACACACACACCTTCACACACACACACACACACACACACCTTCACACACACACACACACACCTTCACACACACACACACGCACACACCTTCACACACACACACACACACACCTTCACACACACACACACACACACCTTCACACACACACACCTTCACACACACACACCTTCACACACACACCTTCACACACACACACACGCACATACACGCACACACACACCTTCACACCTACGTGCGCACACACACCTTCACACATACGCACACACCTTCACACACACCTTCACACACACACACACACACACACACACACACACACACACCTTCACACACACACACACACACCTTCACACACACACACACGCACACACCTTCACACACACACACACACACACACCTTCACACACACACACACGCACACACACACACCTTCACACACACACACACACACCTTCACACACACACCTTCACACACACACACACACACCTTCACACACACACACACACACCTTCACACATACGCACACACCTTCACACACACCTTCACACACACACACACACACACACACACACACACACACACACATCCCAAAGTGACACACACACACCTTCACACACACACCTTCACACACACACCTTCACACACACACACACACACACACACACACACACACACACACACACACACGCACACACACGCACACGTGCACACACACACCTTCACACACACACACACACACACACACACACACACACACACACCTTCACACACACACACACACACACACACACACACACACACACACACACACACACACACACGCTTACTTTTGAGCTCACTGAGCGTCTCTCCCAGCATCCTCAGCTCTTTGCTCTTCTGCTCCACTTCCTGCTCCGTCACCAGGCCGTGGTTCACCGACGAGTTCCTCTGCAGCTCCTCCACCGACTTCTCCAGGTCGCTGAGGATAGACCGCGTCACACACACACACGTCAGTCAACGCACACGTCACACACACACACGTCACTCGACACGCCGTCCTCCTGGACTCACTGCAGCTGCTGGATGAGCAGCTCCTCCTGGTTGAGGTACTTGAGCCTCTCCTCCTCCACCAGGAGGCGCTGTCTCTGCAGCGGGTCCTCCTGCGTGCGCATGGCGTCCAGCATCATGAGGCTCAGCTCGGACTCCGTCTGCCGCAGCAGCGCCAACACCGAGTCCTGGTTCTCCAGCTGGGCGACAAGGAGAGAGGGTTTGTTTCAGGTATAGAATATAGAAACATTATAATAATAACATGATATAATAATAATATAGAACAATTATAATAATAAAATACAAATAATTACAATAATAATTTAAAATAATAATATTATAAAATAAAATGATGATAATAATATAGAAAAATGATAATAATAATTTAAAATAATAATATTATAAATTATTATAAAATAAAATGATGATAATAATGTAGAAAAATTATAATAATAATAATAATAATAATAATGTAGAAAAATTATAATAATAGAAATAAAAATTATAATAGTAATAATATATAATAATACATAATAATACAATTAATAATACCGTAGTTTCATCTTTCATACATAATTTTCAGCTCAAAGTACTTGAATTCAAAAAACTTTTAAACGTTTAAAAAAAAATATGTACTTCTATTACAATAAAATAATAGATAAATAGGACATTTGTCCAAGTGGTGCACCAGATTAGCTGCAGACAGACAGACAGACACTCACACAACCAAACGCTTCATCTCCTGCAGCAACAAATCTACACTGAAAGAGTTCAAGATGCCAAAGTGTTGAATTTATTTAGCCAACAGGGTGGACACAATATTAGAAACACCTGTCTGGTCATTTAGAGTCAAACAGACCATAAAGCAGGTTATGCTTTAGGGGCGGGGCTACACGGTGATTGACAGGTCTCTACCAGAGGTGTATACGGCATCTCTACGTCGCTCCACCTCAGTCCATATATGGTCACTTCCTGTTTACTGGTTGCAGAAAAAACAACATGGCGACGGCCGTAATCCAAGATGGCGGCAGTGAAACCGCTGAACTTTCTGTGAGTGTACCTAATAAACTGGTCCTTCCAGTCACAAATACACAGAGTTAAACTACTGACACACACACACACACACACACACACACACACACACACACACCTGCATGTTGCGTAGCTGCGACAGCTGCTTGCGCAGCGCGTTGGTGTTCTGCTGGAGGCCCTGCAGGTGGAGCTGCATCTGCAGGCGCGACACGGTGACGGGCTGGTGGGCCCCCGAGGGCGGAGGAGGCATCAGGGCCAGCGGGGCCGACGGGGTCAAAGCTGCCGGCAGAAAGGGGAGGAGTTAAGTCCAACGGAGGGGGACGGGGTCAAGGCTGCCGGCAAAAAGGGGAGGAGTTAAGTCCAACGGGGGGGACGGGGTCAAAGCTGCCGGCAGAAAGGGGAGGAGTTAAGTCTAACGGGGGGGGGGGTCAAAGCTGCCGGCAGAAAGGGGAGGAGTTAAGTCTAATGGGGGGGACGGGGTCAAAGCTGCCGGCAGAAAGGGGAGGAGTTAAGTCTAACGGGGGGGGCGGGGTCAAAGCTGCCGGCAGAAAGGGGAGGAGTTAAGTCTAACGGGGGGGACGGGGTCAAAGCTGCCGGCAGAAAGGGGAGGAGTTAAGTCTAAAGGGGGGGACGGGGTCAAAGCTGCCGGCAGAAAGGGGAGGAGTTAAGTCTAACGGGGGCGACGGGGTCAAAGCTGCCGGCAGAAAAGGGAGGAGTTAAGTCCAATGGGGGGGACGGGGTCAAAGCTGCCGGCAGAAAGGGGAGGAGTTAAGGCCAACGGGGGGGGGGGGGGGTCAAAGCTGCCGGCAGAAAGGGGAGGAGTTAAGTCCAACGGGGGGGACGGGGTCAAAGCTGCCGGCAGAAAGGGGAGGAGTTAAGTCTAACGGGGGGGACGGGGTCAAAGCTGCCGGCAGAAAGGGGAGGAGTTAAGTCTAACGGGGGGGACGGGGTCAAAGCTGCCGGCAGAAAGGGGAGGAGTTAAGTCTAACGGGGGGGACGGGGTCAAAGCTGCCGGCAGAAAGGGGAGGAGTTAAGTCTAACGGGGGGGACGGGGTCAAAGCTGCCGGCAGAAAGGGGAGGAGTTAAGTCCAACGGGGGGGGGGGGGGTCAAAGCTGCCGGCAGAAAGGGGAGGAGTTAAGTCCAACGGGTGGGGGGGGTCAAAGCTGCCGGCAGAAAGGGGAGGAGTTAAATCCAACGGGGGGGGGGGGGTCAAAGCTGCCGGCAGAAAGGGGAGGAGTTAAGTCTAATGGGGGGGACGGGGTCAAAGCTGCCGGCAGAAAGGGGAGGAGTTAAGTCTAACGGGGGGGGGGGGGGTCAAAGCTGCCGGCAGAAAGGGGAGGAGTTAAGTCTAACGGGGAGGACGGGGTCAAAGCTGCCCAACGGGTCGTTCTCTCGGGGGGGGGGGGGGGGAGGGGCTTTAGGGCACAGTCATAGAAGTTGTCCCGAAAAAACACTGGTAGCAAATCAAAAGGTTTTTAAATGAGTGCTTGAGGGAAACAATCCCCAGAGGTCGCTCTCTCGTGACCCCAAAAAAACGATTTGCCTGACTGGAAACCAGAATATTGGTTGTTTTTCGGGACAAGTTCTACGTGCGCCGCAGGGCGAGGAGGTCACAGGGACGATGGACAGCATGGAGACCAACTGGGATCAACTGGGACCAACTGGGATCAAACCAGCACCACAGAAGAAGAATCCCACGTGTACGAGAGCCTCCGACCCGGTGATCCTTTTGAAATGACGGTGAGCGAGAGGAGGCGTGGCCTCACACGCATCATGCAAACACACAGAGGGGGATCACAACAATCAGTCGAGAACAGATTTAAGAGTTGCATTGTGGGTCCGCTCTCAACACCTCTGGGTCAAATATACGCTGATGATCTCCTCTTTCCTCCCAGTGTCTCATCTTAAAGGGCCGGTGTAAAGAAGAAGAAACTAAAGCTGTGAAGCTTCAGTGAATTTACAGAAAAAACAAAAACTACTAAAATGTTGCAGCAGAATGAAAACATTCAGATCTTATCTATAATTTGACATCAAATAGTTTTCCCGCGTGAACCAGATAATAATTTAATTTAATTCCACTCAGAGACTCAAACCGAACACTTTATCTAAATCTTTATATTCGGCTTTAATAACATTCAGTTTCATCAGCGCTCGTGTGGCTGATGAAATGTTTTTTTTTTTTTTTTTTAAAGCTCGGTTCACGTCCGACGAACCAAAAATAACTCTGTGAGAGCGGGAAGAGGAGGAAGAGGAGGAAGAGGAGGAAGAGGAGGAGGAGCTTGTTTTAGTTCCAGAATAATGCAACTCAAATGGTTTTCTTACTGAAGGAGACAGGAGACGAGGGGGGAAGTGAAGGACACCAGCTGAGAGGGAGGTGAATCCTTCAGGGCGACACACACACACACAAGCAGACACACACACACAAGCAGACACACACACACACACACACACACACACACACTTTTGAGGAGCTAACAGGGATCCATATAAAGAAGAAGACACCACAGGGCGGGAACCAGACACTTCATAGATACCTTTCTTTTTTTTTGTTTGTCCGGCTAAAACAAGAAGCATGAGCAGCAGTTACAAAGCAGCAAGGAGCGCACACACGCACACACACACACACACACGCACGCACACACGCACACACGCACACACGCACACACACACACACTCTCACTCACACAGACCCAGCATGAAGAAGCTTTGCAGACTCAGCCATTACAATCACATGTGAGGCACTTTTAAGAATTATGCAGAGAAACATGAAATAGAGGCAGCTCTGTGAAGAAGAGGAGGCAGCTCTGTGAGGAAGAGGACACAATATGTGGGTATCGAACCGGCGGTGCGGGGGTGGAGCGGTGGGGGAGGGGTGACTTACTGTCAGTTCCTGAGCCGTCGCTGGCCGACTCCATCTTCTCCCTGGAAGAGAGGGAAGTACTTATATACACGATGCTGAGATGAAGGGGTGTGTGTGTGTGTGTGTGTGTGTGTGTGTGTGTGTGTGTGTGTGTGTGTGTGTGTGTGTGTGTGTGTGTGTGTGTAATAATGTAATGTCATTCAATATTATTATTCTTTTGTATATATTTTTCTTTTTTTTATATTTTATTGTATACCTTCATGTATGAATGCTGCTGTAGCGAAATAATTAAATATAATAAATATATATATATATATACAAAAATATATATAAATACAAATTAAATATATATACAAATAAAAAAAAAGAAAATACATTTTAAATATATATATATTAAAATATATTTTAAAAATATATATATAAATACATATAAAATATTTATATAAACAAATATATGTGGGCCTTTGTGTCTGTTACAGCAAATTTGTCTCTTAATAAAGTGTGTTTTGAGATGCTGTATTTGTGTGTGCGTGTGTGTGTGTGTGTGTGTGTGTGCGTGTGTGTGTGTGTGTGTGTGTGTGTGTGCGTGTGTGTGCGTGTGTGTGTGTGTGTGTGTGTGCGTGCGTGTGTGTGTGTGTGCGCGTCTTACGGGCTCTCTGCCTCCGGCGCTCGGCTCAGCACTCGCTGCAGCAGCCCCGTCAGACTGGCTATCTGCTTCTCCATGGCCTCCATGCGCTCCCTGACCCACACACACAGGAGATGAAACATGATTACAAGATGCATCATAAATACTACAAAACTCTCCCAGCGCGGCTCGCCACGCTCTCCTTTCAAGACACATTAGTGCGTTTAGGATTCACGGTCGTGTTCATGAATAATCTCTTTCAGAGTTTTCATATTGACCAGGACAAGAAAATCAGCCTAAAGTGCAGTTTTACTATGAATTCTACATTATTTTGTTTGAGCGCACGCCGACTTTTATTAATTACATTTATTTCAATCAAATTAAATCCACTTTGAGCTTTTGCATTGGTGAACTTTGACCCACGCGTCTGTACCTTTAACCGACAGAAACCAGTCTGAGAGCTCAAAGAACTTCAAATTGAGGAGCTGCCGGAAAATGTGTGAAAAATTTCTGAAGAAGCTGTCAAAATTTTTGAAAAACTTTGACAAATATTTGATAAATGTCAATTGTCATTCCATCCAATTTGATGTAACTCTGCTGGAGTAAAAAAAAAAAGGTTGAGTGTATTTTATCGTATAACTTTTCATCCATAAGAGGATTTAACTTTCACTTAAATGTAAAAGTACTGTGTTATTGTGGTAAATATATACAGTACACTTAACGCGTCCCTGCAGGACCGCGGTACTCATGTGAAGAATACGTGTGTGTGGACAAAGATGTACCTGGTCTCGGTCTCATTTCCCAGCACCGGCGGTCCGAAGCCTCCGGCGCCGCCCCCCTCCCCCCCGGGCCCGGCCATCAGGCACAGCTGCTCCGAGGTGAGGCCCAAACCCTGGCCCTGGCCCTGGCTCTGGCCCCGGGCCTTGGGACTGTCCCCGAACACAGAGGAGGTCACGGAGTCCCTCCTCAAGCTCTGCCTCCCGGGGGAAGCCCGGCCGGGCAGCGTGCCGGCGTAGGACTCCCTCATGTCGGGGATCTTCTGCGGGGAGGAGGGCGGCGGCACCCGGAGGCCCATGGCCAACATGGACGCCGCGTAGGCGTCGTTGTAAAGCGGCCCACCCGGCCGGTAGAGAGCGCCGCTCTCCATCAGCTCTCCTTGTAAAGCGGCCGCCGTGTAGGAGGTGAGCGACCGCATTGATCCTGCACCTCCTCCTCCGCCTCCGCCTCCTCCTCCTCCTCCTCCTCCTCCTCGGCGGTATAGGGAGCCGTAGGGGTCGGCTCTGGCCGGTAGAGGCGAGTGAGGACCTCCGGCCAGACTCAGCCGACTCGGGTCCAGGCCCAGGGAATAGGGGTCGGCGTAGATCCCGCGTTCGTCCCCCCGCAGCAGTACCACGCTCCTGGACCCGCCCGCCTCGTCGTCGGGCTTCACGTCCCGGCGCTCCAGGATGGCGCTGGAGGAGGTGCAGAAGGGCTGCTGGGCGTGATGGGGCTGCTGGTGCCGGAGCTGCTGCTGGTGCTGCTGCTGCTGCTGCTGCTGGTGCTGCTGCTGCTGCTGCTGCTGGTGGTGCGGGGAGGAGTGGTGGGACTGGGAGTGCGGGTGCGGCAGGGAGTGGGTGTGGTGGGCCGGCCCGGCGTAGGAGGAGGGTCTGCCGCCGCCGCTGTAGAGGAGGCGGGCGCGGGACGGCGAGCCCTGAGGCGAGGCCGAGGAAGACGAGTGCTGGGAAGACATGTGCGGGTTGCTGAGGCGGCGGTTGGGTGACGAGTCCTGGGGAGCGTAGACCATCTCCCTCTGTGAGGAGACAACAAAGGAGTTAGACTCCCAGCCGGTCCAGGTACCGCCTATTTAAAGACTGAAATAATTGTGTCCTGCTACTTCCCCGGGTTCCCCCCAGCACCAATGACACGAGCACACTTGAGATCACGTTTGTAACTGCTTTTATTGTCACATGCATGTGGTGCAGACTGTGCCTCTGTCTCTCCTCTCTCTGAACTTCATATAGGGCCAAATATAGGCCTCATCCCCGGCACCTGTTCCCTGAGCCGCTCCTCCCCTCCCCCTCTGCAGCTGAGCCTAACCACGCCCCCAGCCACTACAAATTGTATAAACTTTAATATCCTAAATGATTCAGACTCATTGATGACGCCGTCTCATCAAAAGCTCATTTTGCAACACTGAGGATTTGGGTCCATTACAGTCGAGAATGTTGGCAGCAATGAATGAAAGAAAAGTGCTCTTGTAGCTCCGGTTTATCTAGATAACAACGAGATAACACACACACACACACACACACACACACACACACACACACACACACACACACACACACACACACACACACACACCTGTGAGGGCACACACCTTCACAGGAAGTGTAATTAACGGGGACATTAGAGGTGCTTATATAGACTCTGCTTAACGATGTGATTGCACGACTGATGATGTCATTAAGTCAAATTATCTCACGTTTTGATGAAGATGTGTTGAAGACGCATTAGACGCTCGGCAGTGTTTGAAACCTGATGTGAGTGGATTATTGGGAATTAATCTATTTATCCATTTTGGCACCCTCTTATTTTTCTATATATAAATAATATAGAATCTATGAATTTGTTTATACAGCCCGATATCACAAATGTGTCTCATGAGTCGTTACGATCTGGACAGCATACGTCCTGTTCGGCCCAAAACAAGTAAAGAAACAACTTCAGATTAATTTAGGACTTATCTCCCTGATATTTGTAGATTCTCTTTACCATTGGTCATTTAAAGCGGACCTGTCTTGCTCATCTTCAGGTTTATAATTGTATTTTGGGCTTTTTTACTAGAACAAGTTTACATTGTTTGTTGTAAAAAAAAAAGAAGTATTTTTCTGACTGTCTGTCTGAATATTCCGACATTCACTCTCTGTCTGAGGGTAAGTCATTTTTCAATTTTTGAACCAAACGACACAGTTTTTTGACTGAATATCCTTCCTAACATGCCAATGCTTTGTTTTATTGTGATCCTAATCTTTCCAAAAAGGTGCCTTATTAGTATGTGGACTGTTGTTAAGGCCCCCAACATACAGTTTGAAAAACTTGGGGACCGCTCTAGGAGGCATTTTTGGGGAATCTGGCTCATGTTATGGCTCATGGATGTTCATTGTTATGATCAAAATATGGTATAAAAGTGATTTTTTTGTTGTTGAAAATATACAATTTTTATGGTGTCCAAAATTAGGAGCCCCCCTCCCTAAAAAGTCTGCTCTGGCTTTTTATGGGGGCGGTATAGAGATGTGAAGCCCCACCCCTTTTGGGTGACTACCATGGAACTTTATAAAAAATATGTACGAGCCTGCATTGATTGGTTTGTTGAATCACATGTTTTCTGATCCAAGCCGCCTATAAACCTCTGACTAAGTTGTGCAGAAGCACAGAGATAAAAATACATGTTGCAACGAGCCAGAGCAGCTGACCGTAACATGTTACAGAGATTCATAGATTGACGGGAAAGACTCCCAAATTGCCCCCTTAAGTGCGCTTTAAGTTGCACTTGACAGCGTATTGACGGACTGAGTGCGAAGGGGTGATCTCTTGGCATCAATCCCAAGACGTCAGAGAGAAAGTGGAAGCAAAGCGGAGATGCTACCAGGCAGGAGTGATGCTGTCGCCAGGAAACACAAAGCAAGACGACGCTATGACGCTGTGACGGCTCCTGAAGACGATGCCAATTGAAAAACCAATATTTCCACACAATAACCCCGAGGTCCTTTCACAGCAAAACCCCCGTAGACGACCTCGCGGCAAAGCTAATGACTCCGGGGCCATCGTCTTCCATCTCGTATCTTAGCAACAGCCTCTCTGCGCCCACCATCCTTTTTTCAAACCGAAGACAAACATACGTTTCATTCCACCTCAAAAGAGCCCCTCAAGTCGAGAGTCGTCCAGCGAAGGTACTTCGCCCCGAAAGGTTCGTACCGGGCCTTTTAGAGTCTCATGGTTACCCACGGACTGTCCTCCAGACCCGGGAAGACTCCTGACATGCTTTTGAGGGAATCCGGGATACTCTTTGGCTCTTACTCTCTCTAACTCAAGGCTCGTTTGACGAGGCTGTAAAACAGTTGACCTCTGAAAACATTAGTGGGCAGCTGTGCATCGTGCAGAAAGCAATCACACACTCTCCCGGGCGTGTGAACAAAAGGCCCGCGGAGTGTTTGATTGACGACGGCGACAACAACCACAAAAAACGTGTCAGAAATGCTTCCTCTCCACTGCTTAGCATGCAAATTCACTTTTTAATGCAGCACATATGTCTGCTGCTGCTTATTGTATTCTATAAAAGCAGCATTCTCTCTGAAATTCCAAATGACAGCTTCCTCATTTGCATAATCACGCCGTAATTAGACGGCGACTAAACGCGAGCGCTGACGCTGCAGGACCGGCTGACATTTGTTTCGCTCCGGCTGGAACCGGATGCTTGGAGCGTCGGTTATCATGCTAATCGGGCCGATGCCACTTTAATGTGCCAGCAGGCCGACTGACGGATTAAGATTTAAACCTATTGTGGCTCATCAATAAGAGCTCAAGCTGCTGAACAGGAGGGATGTCACAGGTATGGAGATGGAGGAGGATACAAAGAAGATGCTTTCACACCTGTAGCTGGGTTCCTTTAGTCCGAACCGAGAGGGAAATCAAGTTCTGCTTAGTTCTGGTCCCTGTACACACTGACGAGGATTTACACCGACTGACCGACGAGGGGACATCACATTCACTTTCATGCTTCTGATAAATATTTATGTTGTTTGATTTATGATAAAAATCAAGTAGAGCAGCTTTTCACCTGTTCATCGGCCATTTTGTTCTCAGTCGACTAAGGTTTTTTTAGTTTATCAGATGTTTTTTAATGCTTTTCTTCAATGCTGAATGAGTTGCACGACGTATCGGCACATTTCTGGTAAGCACAAGCTTTTGTGTATTTATTTGTGGACAAACTCAGTTTTATAGTTCTGTTGATGAAATCAGGTAATCGATTTGTCGACAAAAGTTAGTTAGTTTTTGGGTCCAGCATGGCCATAGAAAAGGCCCACGAGCTCATGAGCATGGCCTGAAGTACGCATCAATAAGAACACTTCATTCAGATTTCACAGAGTTTATAGCCTTTGAAATCCGTCTGAAATCACCGGCTGGTGTTGAAGAAGATCACCATATAACCTAAAGGTACCACATTATGGTTCCAGTCCGTCAGGCTCAACTTCTTTCTAGTTCCACCGACT
Organism: Myoxocephalus aenaeus; assembly: GCA_038501785.1. Lineage (NCBI taxonomy): Eukaryota > Metazoa > Chordata > Actinopteri > Perciformes > Cottidae > Myoxocephalus > Myoxocephalus aenaeus. The sequence continues at coordinate 1,326,699 of JBAMJR010000087.1, forward strand.
GCGTTCAAAACCGGGAAATCGGACCTTTTAACGGAACCAGGCAGGTTGAAGTCCTTTACCAGCGTTTCAAAACATTGCTGCTTCAACCTCAATGCTTCTGATACAACAATCGAACTGGACCAGTCTATCATCTTCTACTCTGCAGTCAGCCGGCATTCTGCCGAGTCAGGTGATGTAAAGGACTGGCGCCGGTCCAGGAATAGCAGTGCCGGAGTAAGAAAGGTCACATGACTCACTCTCAGAGCGAGTGGATGAGACTAATTTATGCAAACTAGTGTTTGCAAACCCATGAGGAAGTAATATCTGTGATGTGCGGGGGAGGGGTATCGGCGTCGGGGCGAAAAAAACAATAGTTTTAAAGGGAATTACGGAGCGTTTTATTGGTGGAATGATGTGTCTGCTGTCTGCCAGAAGGAGACACTGTTTGTCTCGCTCCCTGATCTATGAGTCATGAATCAGCTGCGCCGGCAATTAATTGGTGACGAAGGAAAAGGTGACTGTGCATCACTGCAGACGTTGGTACGGATGAAAAGTCAGAACGCTGTGAACATTTTTTGTCACTCGCTTCTCACACTGCAGGAGTTTTAAAGTCTGGATTGATTTTTAAATTGGGTTCACACACACACACACACACACACAGATGAGGAGAATCTTAACAGATGATCCTCATGCAAATCTCGAACACACACACACACACACACACACACACACACACACACACACACTACAGGATTCTAAACTAATTTCACATCACACACTACAGGGTATTAGGATTATTGTGCCAGAGGAAGCAACGCACCGCTAGTAATCTCATTGGGACGCAGATGTAAACAAAATGGACAACTTGCTCTGATAATGCTTTGCAGAGGAAAAAGATTAAAGCAGGCAACCGAGTAAAGCCGATGCTTCATGTGTTAAAGCTGCATTCTCTCTACTGACCACCAGGGGCGACTCCTCTGGTTGTATAGAAGTATATGCTTCATGTGTTAAAGCTGCATTCTCTCTCCTGACCACCAGGGGCGACTCCCCTGGTTGTATAGAAGTATATGCTGCATTCTCTCTACTGACCACCAGGGGGTGACTCCTCTGGTTGTATAGAAGTATATGCTTCATGTGTTAAAGCTGCATTCTCTCTCCTGACCACCAGGGGCGACTCCCCTGGTTGTATAGAAGTATATGCTTCATGTGTTAAAGCTGCATTCTCTCTACTGACCACCATGGGTGACTCCTCTGGTTGTATAGAAGTATATGCTTCATGTGTTAAAGCTGCATTCTCTCTACTGACCACCAGGAGGTGACTGCTCTGGTTGTATAGAAGTATATGCTTCATGTGTTAAAGCTGCATTCTCTCTACTGACCACCATGGGTGACTCCTCTGGTTGTATAGAAGTCTATGCTTCATGTGTTAAAGCTGCATTCTCTCTACTGACCACCAGGAGGTGACTGCTCTGGTTGTATAGAAGTATATGATTCATGTGTTAAAGCTGCATTCTCTGTCCTGACCACCAGGGGAGACTCCTCTGGTTGTATAGAAGTCTATGCTTCATGTGTTAAAGCTGCATTATCTCTACTGACCACCAGGAGGTGACTCCTCTGGTTGTATAGAAGTCTATGTTTCATGTGTTAAAGCTGAATTATATCTAATGACCACCAGAGGGCGACTCCTCTGGTTGTATAGAAGTCTATGAGAAAACTACTCTACTTAAAAAAACACATTTGCCCACACAGAGATGCCCTCTCACCCGCAGGTCTCCGTTGGCCAGGTGTGGGTGTTGGTGTCCGGGGTAGGTGCCGTAGATCGGCTCTTTGCAGTAAATCTTAATCACGCAGCGGTCCTGGACGTCCCGCGGGTCCTCCAGCTCGTAGAAGACGTTACGGGTCTCGTCTTTGATCAGCAGAGCTGTGTTTGGAGACCTGGACGTCAATAATGATCAGAACACAATATCAAACACTGATAAATAGCCCACGCAAAGACAATCCCAGCAGCTATTACCCACTAATAAGTGAAGCACAGCCGAGGAGACGAGGCGCCGTAATGAGAGAATCAACTGGACGCCGTCTCACATTGAATTCATCACGAGAGTAATTTGAGTTCAGAGTCCTGCTGACAACAGCAATGTGGATTTATGTGCACCAACAAGCAGCTTCAGAGCAGATAATCTATAATTAAACACCTTGATGAAAACACATATTGATTTTTTTACACATTTGTTGTCCTGTGTATAAACCTGTAACATTAGCTCTGACTTAAAACTGAAATTCATTTTTAGTAAGAAATTGATTTTATGTTGCAGTCAGATCACGAAGGTCCTGCAGCGCTTTTCTTTTGAATGTTCCTCTGACTATTAGAATGACGAGAAATTAAATACCTTTTTAATCTTAAAGGTTCTTAATATGGAGTAATGTTAGAGTCTTAGTTTTAAGTTTGAATCATTGGCAATATATATATATAATACATCCCTGGTGTTTATTTGATTATTTACCGATTTTTCTCATAATTTTAGTTTTTATTGTTGCAATTTTTTGTCTTGTAAAGGTTGAATTTATTGTTGTTTATTGTTATTTTTTATTAAAAACAGGCTAAAAGCAGGCTTGGACAAATATGTTCAAAAAGTTATTTATCCTCACTTGATAAATGTCAAAATATGTGCAGTAGTTATTTTCTCACACTAACAATGAGGAGAACTCAGGTGTCAGATCGACTTTGAGCTTCGACTGTAAAAATGAGATTGTCTGTATGTCCACAAAATCTCTTTTGGCTTTAATGATTCGTTTCTGCTCCTTCTGTTTACACAAGTTATTATTTCTACGAGTGTGTCTGAGGAGGAGAGCTTGATTTGATTTGATCTGATGTTTCATTGAACGTACCTGAGCATGGCCATGGTGAGCCTCTGGGGGAACATGTGCACGATGAGCGCCCTCAGCGTGTCCAGGCTGGTGAGCTCGTGGGTCAGGTGGACCCTGCGAGTCTCCTCCCCGAGCTGCAGGAACAAGACCCCTGCATTTATGGATGGGGAGGAGCAATGAGGGAGATCCACGGTGGTTGAAGGTGGGGTGGGTGAGGGGGCGGAGTCAGGGATGGAAAGTGAAGGGACAATGATCACCTCAAAATATTAGTGTTTTTTTGTGTCAATTAAACATCCATCTTATCTTGAACACAACTTCCTAACACATTAAAACTGACCGGGCCCTCACAGCTGTGGGAGGTCGCTCTGCATTCATAGAACCCTGGTTACATACGTAACCCTCGTCTTAATGCTGCTGCTTTAAGGCTTACGTCTCACTCACTACTAATACTTATATATACGTTTTTTCAAATTAAAACCAATGCTTTCAACAGATCTGACCGTTGATTCCCGTATTTAACTGAGATGCGACGAGTGGTTCAGGCGTTTTCGATAAAAAAAAGATAAATAGCTACCAATGCAACACACACTGTAGACTGGGGTCATAACCACTTCATAGCACAAACAAGGAGACTATATGTTCGATGCTCGCATCTGACCCGACTCTCTTACTCAATAAAGTGAACGAATAGACGCATGCATGGGTCTACACTTTGATTCTTCAGCACACAGAATTACATCATTGTGATCTTTCTTGTAACTTCTGCTCAGCAACATGCTTCACATCCTCCTCTGAGCATCAACACCTCTGACAACAAGTACAGTCCCGTGAAACGACACTCAATTATCATCCTCGTATCAACTGGAAGCGGCGTCAACAACGAGAAAACAGCAACGATTCTCACCAGCGTGTCGAGTGTAGAGACGCTGAAGCTTATTCCATTATAGGAAGAAGCTATTTTCACCTGGAAGTTGCATTGAACCGACGTCAAAGATATTATAGATTATTATTACCAAAGCTTCAACATTCTGCTGGTAGTTTGAGAACAGTTCTTTTTTAGAATTGATTGCTTTCGCCCCACCTTTTCTAACTCCTGTAAACGCATCACCATCCTCCTCCTCCTCACCTGAGACACACTTTATTAAGATGCAGATTGTGCCGTTAATCCCAGGTGACAGGTGGCTTGGCGAGATCATTGGAAGCGTCACACGGCTCCGTTTGTGTCCAGCGTTTCTATCGACTGTCACAGGATCGCTTGATGCCTTCAGCTCAACTCAAACAAGAGATTCTCTGGAAGAGAACGCCGCTCTAAAGTCACGGCTAACGTCTCCGGTCCGAAGCATCGAACAAGATTAATTGTTCACATGCACGGACACGTCTCGCGTGTGATTGGCTCTGAGCTCGGGCTTAATCAAGTTCTACTTTACAATCAGGATCTCGGCTTCAAGCGACAAAAAAGATTATTGAGCTTCTTCTCAGTCGATCAGTTGACATGTTTAAGGATTTCTTCAGCAATTTGTCGTTTTTTTTATGATGTTTTCAGGCTGAAGGACTTATTCCTAAAAGAAACTTATGAGCACATCTCTGGTGAACACAACATTGAAAATTGGGCTTTTGCTATAAATCGAGCGCACCCCTCTCCTTCACAGCGGTGCGCTTTCAGCACGCTCGGCGGGTCGAGGGCGGGTCGAGTCAAAGGTAGGTTGATGGCGGGTCGAGGGCAGGAGAAGGCCGGGTGAAGGTAGCATTGAGGGCGGGTCAAGGGCGGGTCGAAAGCGTGGCAATGGTGGGTCAAGGGTGGGTCAAGGGTGGGTCGTGGGTGGGTCAAGGGCGGGTCGAGAGCGGGCCAAAAGTGGGTCAAGGGCGGGTCGAGGGTGGGTCAGGGGCGGGTCGAAAGCGGGCCAATGGTGGGTCAAGGGTGGTCGAGGGTGGGTCAAGGGCGGGTCAAGGGTGGGTCGAGAGCGGGTCGAGAGCGGGCCAAAGGTGGGTCAAGGGCAGGTCAAGGGCGGGTCAAGGGCAGGTCAAGGGCGGGTCGAGGGTGGGTCGAAAGCGGGCCAATGGTGGGTCAAGGGCGGGTCAAAGGCGGGTCGAGGGTGGGTCAAGGGCGGGTCAAGGGCGGGTCGAGGGTGGGTCAAGGGCGGGTCGAAAGCGGGCCAATGGTGGGTCAAGGCTGGTCGAGGGTGGGTCAAGGGCGGGTCGAAAGCGGGCCAATGGTGGGTCAAGGGCGGGTCAAAGGCGGGTCGAGGGTGGGTCAAGGGCGGGTCAAAGGCGGGTCGAGGGTGGGTCAAGGGCGGGTCAAAGGCGGGTCAAGGGTGGGTCAAGGGCGGGTCAAGGGCGGGTCGAGAGCGGGTCGAGAGCGGGCCAAAGGTGGGTCAAGGGCAGGTCAAGGGCGGGTCAAGGGCAGGTCAAGGGCGGGTCGAGGGCGGGTCGAAAGCGGGCCAATGGTGGGTCAAGGGCGGGTCAAAGGCGGGTCGAGGGTGGGTCAAGGGCGGGTCAAGGGCGGGTCGAGGGTGGGTCAAGGGCGGGTCAAAAGCGGGCCAATGGTGAGTCAAGGGCGGGTCAAGGGCGGGTCGAGAGCGGGCCAAAGGTGGGTCAAAGGCGGGTCAAGGGCGGCGGCACGGTGTGGGAGGAGTTTTAGGGGCATAGATTATGTTATTATTATTATATTGTCTTAAAAGGTACAGAGGAAAGTTCAAACTAAACACTGTAATAACTAGCTCAGAAGTTTATTTCATGAGGGTATATTGTTTTCTCTAGTAACGGATGATTTACTTAAAGACGGCAGTCTGACCTGGCGCCCGCAGCTTGGCCTGGCTGGACGAGCGGGCCAGCGGCAGGCTCTGGCGGAGCCGGTTCATCCGGTTGAAGCCGACGGGCATATCGGGCTCCGACATGGTCCCCAGATTCTCAGCCGACGCGAAGGAAACCCTGCTGGCCTGGTCGGCGAGAGCCGGCTGTGTCGGGCTGAGTCGCGTCGCGCGTGGGGTTCGAGTCTGCAAGACACGGGTAAGGAGTTAGAAGAGGGGGAGGGGCAGAAAAACAGGTAGGAGGCAAGAGATAAAGACAGAGGATGAGAATCTTATCGGGCTGTGACGGTCATGAATGAGTTAAGATGAGAAACTGTACAGAAGCAGACAAAATGGCCGCCTTGCATCAACGCAGGGAATCAAAACTGAGGCTGGAAAAGACCAAAGAAGCAGTTTAGCTGCAGAGAAAGCAGCTTTTACGTCGAGGAGGCTGCAGATCAGATTAGAACTCTTCAGACATTCGGCCCAGACGAGTCTAGCTGCATTAATAATGACGGACAGAAACTATTGAACGATGCTTCAATTATCAGAAGAGGAGCGAGTAGGTGTTCAGTCGGCGTGTGAAACTTCTCCAAAAGACAAAATAAATGAACGTTGTTCTGCAGACAAAGAGCCGAGCGAACAGGACGCATTGTGAGGCCTGCAGCCCTAAATCCAGACTACCAGCAATATGTCACCTGTCCAACCGCTGGGGGCCCAAATACTGTGAAGGGCCCAAATACTGTGTAGGGCCCAATTACTGTGAAGGGCCCAAATACTGTGTAGGGCCCAAATACTGTGAAGGGCCCAAATACTGTGAAGGGCCCAAATACTGTGTAGGGCCCAAATACTGTGAAGGGCCCAAATACTGTGAAGGGCCCGAATACTGTGTAGGGCCCAAATACTGTGGAGGGCCCGAATACTGTGAAGGGCCCAAATTCTGTGTAGGGCCCAAATACTGTGTAGGGCCCAAATACTATGAAGGGCCCAAATACTGTGAAGGGCCCAAATACTGTGTAGGGCCCAAATACTGTGAAGGGCCCAAATACTGTGAAGGGCCCGAATACTGTGTAGGGCCCAAATACTGTGGAGGGCCCAAATTCTGTGTAGGGCCCAAATACTGTGAAGGGCCCAAATACTGTGAAGGGCCCAAATACTGTGGAGAGCCCAAATACTGTGGAAGGCCCAAATACTGTGAAGGGCCCAAATACTGTGTAGGGCCCAAATACTGTGGAGGGCTGCTCATTACAGCATCGACCAGGAGCCGCGGCGGCGGGTCGGCTCCTCATGAATCCCCCCGACGACCACATGTTTTTCCGGCCCACAGAATACGGTAATGAGCTCCCACAGTGCGACCGCCTCACGCATCTGTGTGTGTGTGTGTGTGTGCAAACATTGAGGGGAAATCGTGTCAAAAGTCGTGAAGGATGAAATGCACATGCATGCACACATGTAACACGTTGCCCCACATGATCTCCCCGGGCTTTGCTTCTTCTACATGAAGTGTTTTTGGAGAGACGAGCACATGCAACGGCGACAGAAGCCGGACAGATTATGTGTGCCGCCGCAGCCGCCGCCACTCTCGTATGTTTGGAGGTTTACGGTCTCGGAGTTTCGCTGCACGCCGGCTGCCTGCGATACTCGAGAGGAGGGAACGCAGCAAACGGGGGAATTATACAGTTTGTGTTTCGTGAAGTGTGCATAAAAAGAGAGCAGAGAGAGATGAGGGAGGAAGAAGAGAACAACAAGAAGAAGAGAAGGACATTTTCTCTTAAATTTGCTGGAGAGGAACTTTTCTTCAGGTGGAAAGAAAGAAAGAAAGCACGCTCGGCTAACGCTGGTGTTTTTATTTCCCACAGTAACAGTCAATAACAGATAAACAGGACGTCTCAGTGGACCCCCCCCCCCCCCCTCTCAGAAGACTCTGTTGTCATGTGTAAGTGGTTTCGGTTGCAGCGATAAGTTATGACGGAGGATGAGAATCGGATGCTTGAAAACCCTCCGGACTTTCCCCAGAGACTCGTTTTTTATTGCCCTCTCCTGGTTTCCTCCCGCCGTCACAACACTCCTCTATTTCCCCAGATTTATGGCACCTGTTCACACCTTTTATTCCTTTTTGTTATCACGACCTGTTTCTGTCTCTACGTGCTCCAACCGTACAACAATACAGCTTCAACCAATGTGAGAGATCTGATCAGTGAAGTCTATGCTTCATGTGTTAAAGCTGCATTCTCTCTCCTGACCACCAGGGAGCGACTGCTCTGGTTGTATAGAAGTCTATTCTTCATGTGTTAAAGCTGCATTCTTTCTCCTGACCACCAGGGGGCGACTCCTCTGGTTGTATAGAAGTCTATGCTTCATGTGTTAAAGCTGCATTCTCTCTCCTGACCACCAGGGAGCGACTCCTCTGGTTGTATAGAAGTCTATGCTTCATGTGTTAAAGCTGCATTCTCTCTCCTGACCACCAGGGAGCGACTGCTCTGGTTGTATAGAAGTCTATTCTTCATGTGTTAAAGCTGCATTCTTTCTCCTGACCACCAGGGGGCGACTCCTCTGGTTGTATAGAAGTCTATGCTTCATGTGTTAAAGCTGCATTCTCTCTCCTGACCACCAGGGAGCGACTCCTCTGGTTGTATAGAAGTCTATGCTTCATGTGTTAAAGCTGCATTCTTTCTCCTGACCACCAGGGGGCGACTCCTCAGGTTGTATAGAAGTCTATGCTTCATGTGTTAAAGTTGCATTCTCTCTCCTGACCACCAGGGAGCGACTCCTCTGGTTGTATAGAAGTCTATGCTTTATGTGTTAAAGCTGCATTCTCTCTCCTGACCACCAGGGAGCGACTCCTCTGGTTGTATAGAAGTCTATGCTTCATGTGTTAAAGCTGCATTCTCTCTCCTGACCACCAGGGGGTGACTCCTCTGGTTGTATAGAAGTCTATATAAATGACTCAGTAAACGTTGTAAATATGAGTTTATGTCTCAAGCTCTAGTTTCAAGTCTTCTTCAATGCAGCATGATGTTCATTTAGTAAATCAGTGAAAAGCTTCGGTCAAAGTAACAAACTGCCGTCCATCACTGTATTCAACTCAGGTATGTTTCGGCCACATGATGAACGGCACAAACGTCAAGCTTCTGCATTAAACATCCGCCTCCTCTGCCATGTGAACGCACACACAGTCAGAGGGACGTCTGTTCGGATTGTTCGTGCGTGAACGACTGAACAAGTCGTGCAAGATTTCTGGTTTTCGGCAGCTTGAAATTAAATCACTGAAGGAAGACAGCGACAAGAGGAGCTTAATTCACTCGTTGCACCTTCCTGTCTGACTGGGAACTAAACCGTCAAGTTTCCATTAATGAGCTTTTAAGTCGACGACGTTCTCAAGTGTATTTTAACCTGAGGTTGTGGTTTCCTGCTTTTCAAAAAACGACACCGAACCCAATCGCAACATCGCTCTGAAATAAGCGCTACGTTTTTAAAAAGATTGAATCGGCGAGCTCCATGTTTTATGTGAAGAGCTTCCTCTCTCCTCCATAACCACGAGGAGCATTAACAAACAGCTGCTTCACGCCGCGTCCCAACACAAACACAGCGAAACGACCTTGAGCCGACAACGCTGCTCACAATCGCTCCTGATTGGCCGTGAGTACGTTCTCTGCTTTACTGCCAGTGAGAGCTTTTCTTTATTGTTCAAACATCTGGCTGAGCTGCATGACTGAGCGTCTCTAGAATCGCTCGTCACCTGCGACTGTCACTGAAATGTCTTTTAAACGCGTTTCTAATCGCCAGTTCATCATCATTCAAACTGCAAAACGTTCATTCACCAATATGGAGAGTGAGTGCTAGAGACACATTTTCAACCGGCTGAGTTGAGAATTTTGACTTTTCGTGAGAACCTGGATTCTCTTCTTGGATTCTAGAACGGCCACCAGAAGTCTGTGTGAGAGCGTGAAGCCTCAGTGACGTGTGCAAAGCGCAGGGCCGGCGATTGCTATAGGCGAACTAGGCGACTGCCTAGGGCGACAAATGGGTTGGGGGCGCCCTCACAGCGCGACCACGCTACCGGGAGGGTGGCGCTGGCTCCCGCGAGCAGGGACGATTCAGCTGTGAGTTTTCTCATCAAGTACAGAGAGACACGCATATTGAGAAACGGGCGCTGTAAACATCTTAACGCTGATTGGCCAAGACACGTCACATCAAAGATGTTCTATTACGGAGATGACAACAACTCGGCCAAAAATCTGAATTTTTTGTCGAGAAAACGGGACGCTGATTGGCCAAGACTCGACACGTCACATCAAAGATCTTCTATTGCAAAGATGGCTCATCATTTGTGCGGTCTGAAAAATGTGCGCGATCTGAAAAATCTATTGCGCGGCCACTTTGACTGGCCCGTGACATTTGCAAAAATGAAGCGGTCTAAACCATCTGGAGCACAGGGACGAAAACGAAAAAAGGAAGAAGAGGAAAAGAAAGTCAAGTATAGGTTTGTTCAATAAACATATTTGAAAAAAAGAGTGTTTTGCACAGTTTATGGAGTTAATTTAATCCTAACTTTGAGTGTGTAGAATGCAATGTAGAATGCAATGTAGAATAGTAGAATTATAAGTGGGTGAAAAAACTGCTATGCAAAGTAATCTCGCCTAGGGCAACCAAAGGGGTAGAGCCGGCCCTGGCAAAGCGTGTTCAGCCCAGCATGACAGCTTGTATTCAGCATCACACTGGAGCTCCAGCTGCTCATATCCGATAGCTTGAAAGGAAATGTGGACCAGAAAACAGATTTGCGCATCGATTCGTTGTTTACTTGACCGGTTGTGTTTCTGTTCATCCAGGGAGTCGACAACATTAAAGAAGTTCCCTCCAGGTGTTCCTGAGGTATCGAGCACGGAGAACATGATTCCTCCTCTGCTGTCCATCACGAGTTCATACGTTTCACACAGACAGGGTCTGAGGAGCCCTCAAACACAAAGTATTCAACAGAAGGAACCGATCAGCTGCAGCTCTGATAACACCACGTGTGCTACCGACCGAGTCCACCAGGATGATGCAATCAGCTCTACTGAGTTAGTCATGACACACTGCAGAGGAGACGTTAAATACTTTGCTCCGTCAGGTGCAGTTGACCCTTACCTCCACTCCCAACATAGTAAGAGAGCCTGCTGGTTAGCCGGTAGCCTGCTGGTTTAGCCGTTAGCCTGCTGGTTAGCCGTTAGCCTGCTGGTTCAGCCGTTAGCCTGCTGGTTAGCCGTTAGCTCTTCATTAGCTCCTCCACTCTGATGTAATAACTCTTTATGGAGGGTGATGAGCTCTTTCTATAGCTGCTTAAACCTGCTCATCCTCTGCAGAGTGTGAGCCTGGCGGGTCGGAGACAGATTCTCCCACCAGCTAGCACTCAGGGTGCTGATTGATGGGGCAGCTGCACAGCTGTAACTCCCCCCCAACACACTTTCACAGGCATTACTGCTGTGGACCGAGACATTCCTTTCCAGTGAGACTGATAAGCGAGAGCTTCTGAATCCATAACGGTCAACAGACACCGTGTGAGTGAGACCCGTCGTCCATGGACGGGTTAGCAGACGGCGAGGCCCTGGACCCTGAGAGGAGACGCACGGGCCTGATAGTTGTTTTGCGTGTCTCAGTAGTCGTTATGCATGTTTTTGTGTGTCTCTTTGCAGTCATTTTGTGTGTCTTTGTAGTCATTTTGTGTCTTTTGTTGTCGTTTTGTGTCTCTTTGTAGTCATTGTGTGTGTCTTCCTGGTTGGTTCTCTTTGACTGGCATTATGCAGTTGAAGGCCAAGAAGGCCCCTGATACTTCAGGCCCCGGATACTTCAGGCCCTTGATACTTTGTGTCCCTGATACTTCGGGCCCTTGATATGTCAGGCCCCTGGTACTTTGTGCCCCTGGTACTTTGTGCCCTTGATACTTTGTGCCCTTGATACTTTGTGCCTCTGATACTTTGGGCCCCTGATACTTTGGGCCCCTGATACTTTGTGCCCTTGATACGTTGTGCCCCTGGTACTTTGTGCCCTTGATACTTTGTGCCCTTGATACTTTGTGCCCCTGGTACTTTGTGCCCTTGATACTTTGTGCCCCTGATACTTTGGGCCCCTGGTACTTTGTGCCCTTGATACTTTGTGCCCCTGATACTTTGGGCCCCTGGTACTTTGTGCCCTTGATACTTTGTGACTCTGATACTTTGTGCCTCTGATACTTTGTGCCCTTGGTACTTTGTGCCTCTGGTACTTTGTGCCCTTGATACTTTGTGCCTCTGATACTTTGTGCCCTTGGTACTTTGTGCCTCTGGTACTTTGTGCCCCTGGTACTTTGTGCCCCTGATACTTTGTGCCCTTGATACGTTGTGCCCCTGATACTTTGGGCCCCTGGTACTTTGTGCCCTTGATACTTTGTGACTCTGATACTTTGTGCCCCTAGTACTTTGTGCCTCTGATACTTTGTGCCCTTGGTACTTTGTGCCTCTGGTACTTTGTGCCCTTGATACTTTGTGCCTCTGATACTTTGTGCCCTTGGTACTTTGTGCCTCTGGTACTTTGTGCCCCTGGTACTTTGGGCACTTGATACTTCGGGCCCAGCAGGTTTTTGTTCAGTAGAGTGAAACAGCAACATGACACGTTCACTTCCTCCTCAGTCGGGTCCATGTCCCTCAGAGCAGCTGAAGGTGAACTGTTGTTTAGTGCGAGTTAGCCAACCTCTGGTTCACCTCCCTGCTCGGGGACGCCCTGCTGATCTCGGGTCTCATCGGAGGTGTTATAGACTTTGTGCCATGATTGGAGTCATGTCGACCTTGACGTCTCCAGACAGGTCGTGTGTCGCCTCCTGACTTTAACTGTGTGTATGAAATAAACACCCGTCTGCAGAGGGAGAGCAAGTAAAGGTAGCAATACTACTGTGTACAAATACTCTGTTACAAGTCAACCAACCGGATCGAAAAGCATGTTTCCATCAAACTATCGGTATTATTGTGAGATTTAAATCTGTCCGACGGTCCTTGAACACATCATGTGTTCCGTCAGAAAAAGCGACCAAAACGAAGTTTAAAATTGTGATATTTCATCAAAAAGTTGTCTAATTTGAAATTAAACACCACAAAAATGTAAAATAAACCATTTTAAGTAACCAGATCCTGTAGAAAAACATGAAATTGTGCGCTCCTCTCTTTGAAGAGAGCAAAGATAACGGCTTCAGAAAGGTAAAGGGGTGATAATATTCTAAATACAGCGTTCACATAACCTGCTATTGATGGTTCTAGGAGTCTAAAATACGTCCACGGCTTGACTTTGTTTCTACAACCTAACTTCCAAACATCCGTCCCTTTAAAGCAAAGACATTAAGCTGTTTTCCACCCGAGTCTGCAGTTTAACGCAGCGTTCACTCCCCTTCCGTCTCCCCATCACTTCAGATATTATTACACGGGAGAGATAATCGCCTTTCACGTATAAGTCTGGTGGGAACTTCTCATCCCGTTATTGCTCTCCAGCAGCTTTAATAACGCGCCGTCTGCCGAGCCAACCTCGCCGCCTTGGCAGATGGCGGTGAAGAGTCAATAAGTGATTCTGGCCACGTGCCTTTTCGGCGCGGCCCCCGTCGGGGGGGGGGGGGGGGGGGGGGGGGACGCTGCAGCGGCCTCCGTAAGCCTTTTAGCGGCGGAAACAACACGGCCCGCTATTCTCCCGGTCCGAGTGGGGAATAGGGATTTTCCAGCGAGCGTGGTATCGGCAGCGAGGCAGCAGCGGGGCGACAAAAGGTCGTCTGAACGGGTCGGAGCTCCTCGCTGGGACGCGGGGGGGGCGCCGCGCTGAAAAGGAAAAAAAACTGCCGGTCTAGTTCTGCACAGACGGGCGGCTCGTGAAGCTTCAGCTCCCCGACGGGACAAAGCCTTAACAAGTTTGTTTTCGCTGGATGTTTGCAGACGACTCTGAGTGTTATCTCCCATCTTGTTCAGGGATCACGTTGGAGAATCGTCTGTTCTACACTGTGCCGTTTGGAAAAGTCTCTGATTGATAGGGAAACATTCTACTTGGCTGAAAAAAAAAAGAGTAATTTAAAGGTCAAGGCCCGAGATATTCTGGGTTCTTATGTTGCAAAAAGACCAGAACCAGAACGTGGTCCGTCTCTCTTTCGGGCTTCTCTACTCGCTCTTTAAAAGTCCTTTCAGCGCCTCTTTCTGAATAAAAGAACAACACCTTGTAACTGTGGCTCAGTGGTAAGCAGGTCCGTCTTTCAACCAGAGGATCGGTGGTTCGAGCCCCAGCTCCGCTAGTCCACGTCGATGGATGTGTCCTTGACCAACACCTGAAATGCTCCCGTTGCTGCGTCTACGGCGTATTACAAGAAAAATGTAAGTCGCTTTGGATGAAAGCATCAGCTAAATGTAAAGAAACACATCGGTTCATTTGATGACGCAGCAAAGAAATGTCACAAAGACATGGTGTGTGTTTTAAGACGGGTCGGGAGGGTTGCTGAATACACATATATATATATATATATATATATATATATAGATGGCTTCAGAAGAACGACTGCACCCTAAAACATTTGGGCGTCATAACATGTGCACAACAGCTGCAGCGCCATCACCGTTTACATGATTCCAGCACATAAAGCGAGGCGGATCTGGTAATATATATGGTAATGAGCTATTTGCGTGTGGTATTATAGAAGGCTGGGGACGATACTTCTTTTAAATGAACTGTTTCCTCGTCGTCGTCGTCTTCTTCTCCGCGGCTCGGCTCTAACAAGCTGAAGAAAAATTTGCTGCGAGACGATTCCAGCAGAAAGGAAGAGACGGTTTCTGAACGGCTGGAGACGCTTCAATGGGATCCGTTCCTCCAGAGCAAAGCAGAGCGCTAATATGTGTACAAGTGAAGCTGTGTGCATCAAGAATTATGCAGCTCTGCTCGTGTGTGTGTGTGTGTGTGTGTGTGTGCCGGCGGTCTGAATCCGTGTTCAGGAACACGCATGTGGGTCCACCCAACGCAACATTGTCAATGTATGACGGGCTCCTTGCAGTGGGAGTATCTGTGTTTGTTGTGTGTGTACTTAGTGAGCTGGCAAACCACTGAAACATCAAAGGGGACCAGTGGGGGACTGTTAAACACACACACACACACACACACACACTGCTGCAGGGTTTGTGTTGCATCGAGGAGGACACGCCCCCGACTCCCCCGGAGGAGAGGGGGAGCGATTAACCAATCCTGAGCGAGCTGGCAGGGGGAGATTGGAAAAGAGAGACGTTGCGTTTGTCGACACACACACACACACACACACACACGGAAAGGTTATGAGAAGGATGATGGTTACATACAGAATATCTATTATGAATAGAAAGAAGACGATTGGGCCTTTTAGATCACATCCCCGGTTATTTTGTCGGCTGGTACGACCAATAGTATCGTGACATCCATCCATCAATCTGTTATTATCACGTTATTATGAAGCCCACAGCTCTTCTGGGCAAGGCCCGCCCCCGTGCAGCATTCGAGCGCGAGGATTGGCCGGGCCGCCCCCGCGCTGACCTGATTGGTTCAGGCGCCCAATGGGCTTGAGCCTGATGACAGCAGATCAATGCCCAACGTTCAGCGACCGTCGAGGCGTTTGATTGATTTCCAGACCAACAGCTTATTTTTGGTTTATCACTCAATACTTTAAGACTCTCAGCCTCAAACTCACAAGATG
The DNA here is from genome assembly GCA_038501785.1 of Myoxocephalus aenaeus. Lineage (NCBI taxonomy): Eukaryota > Metazoa > Chordata > Actinopteri > Perciformes > Cottidae > Myoxocephalus > Myoxocephalus aenaeus. The sequence goes on from JBAMJR010000087.1 coordinate 1,342,026, forward strand.
CGACAGAAAATTGTCACAAATACATAGTTAATCAAACAGCTGGTCACTAAAGTTAGGAAACTTTGTTGGGGACTATTTTCAGCCGCGGATTAATACGCATTTTGCTTTTGAAAAAGAAAGGTTTGTGTGCTTTTATGTGTATTTAATGTTAATTCATTAGAAACGTATTTGTGTCGTGTTATCGGACGTTTTACACAAACGTAATTATTATTATTACTTTAATACTTTTATTTCGGTGGTTCTTTAAATGCTTGTTTGCACTTTTATGCATAAACTACCGTGTGTGTGTGTGTGTGTGTGTGTGTGTGTGTGTGTGTGTGTGTGTGTGTGTGTGTGTGTGTGTGTGTGTGTGTGTGTGTGTGTAATGCAGCTCAACGGCTCAGAGGAAGAAACCACAGGCTTTGATACGTTCAATACTTCATTGTTGTTTTGCTGTTTGCGTGGGATTTATGGACAATAACAAAAAATACAGATCATCAGCTTTTTACACTCTCACTCTATATTTATATTTCATTTCATTCAGAAGCAGCCGCGTCTCCATTGTTCCGTTTGGGAAGACTTTATATTTGCCGGATCAGCAATATTTATGCGGAGAGACTATGGAGTCATTTGATGGTTAAAGTGCTCCGGTGAGCGTGTGAATATAAGATAATATATATGAGGATATATCTCCCTCCGGCTGCGAGGAAGTGAGGGTCGAAGGGTTCATCAGCGTGATGTATTCAGGTGAGTCTGGAGGTGCAGTCATGAAGGAAGGAAGGCTGTCAAAATGAGGAGGAGTTGAGGTCGCACACATTTTGTTTTCCACTTAAAAAGTTGACTTTAGATGTTTTCTAATTGACCTCTCATGACCTCCCAGTGTGGTTGGTTTTAATAGTTATACCCTAACAACGCTTTCATACTTTGATCAGTTTTCTTTTGAGACTTCTCCCTCAGTGAAGGTGAACACGTCTTTCTAGAAACAACAGCAATCATAGTGTGAATTCTTGCGTTAGAAAAGCTGCTTGGAAACGGCAAAATTCAATCAAATTCAATTGGTTTTCACCTTCAATTAAAAAGAGTTGCAGAGTAAATTCTGACATTACCTCACATGACTGATCACATGGTTCTGCAGTCAGGGTCTTCTTGGATGTTCCAATAACGTGTGAGAAACAACATGGCCGACACTAGCATTTGATGTTGCACAGTTGAAAACAAATTCCTGAAGGCCCCATTTTTTTTGGGATCGTAAATGGTTCGATGGCCAGATTACAGGGAAAAGCAAACAGCGCCAACTACTGGCCAAACTAAACTGTAGCAGACAAACCAGTCTGATGGAAATGTTTTACCGTAAAAGTCGGGTTACAAGCCGCTTCTGCGTTCGGTGGGTGTCCCCGCTGTAGCAAGCTAGCGCTGCTGCTACCTCCCCGCTGTAGCAAGCTAGCTAGCGCTGCTGCTACCTCCCCGCTGTAGCAAGCTAGCTAGCGCTGCTGCTACCTCCCCGCTGTAGCAAGCTAGCTAGCGCTGCTGCTTGCTCCCCGCTGCTGCTGCTACTGCCCGCGTCCCCTCTGCCCGAGTCGGGTGTCGAGCCGGGGCTGGTCCCGCTAGCTTCGGTGGTTGTTGGGGAGCTAGTGCTCCAGCTAGCCGCGCGCTAGCTGGAGCGCTAGCAGGAGCACTAGCTGGCTACAGCGGGGAGCTAGCGGGGACACCGACCGGAGTTAGTAGCGGCTTGTAACCCGACTTTTGCGGTAAATGGAAATGTATTAAATCTCTTGACACTGAAATGGAAACATGTCTAGTGTTTCCTCAAAATATATTGCCATTCATTTCTGTGGGGACTATTTTCTTCGGTAGAAACTGGGCGTATTAATCCAAACCTTGGTCTGATTCTGGTGGTGTGTTAGAACTTAATTATTATCATGATAATGTACTTTTAGAATCAGAATCGGCTCATTGCCATGCGTTTTTGCACATACAAACAATTTGGTTTGATTATTCAAGCGAGGCAATAAACACGAAAGTATCGGACATAATTCAAGAAAGAAGATTTACAATAAAATACGATGAACAATCTAATTAAAACCAGTCTGTTATTTAAGTGTAATGTTATTAAATGTATGTAATTGTCCTAATCAGCTTCCTCTCAATGAATGAGCACTTTTCTTTTCCTCTGGGTTTGTTGTGGCAGAGTTCATGAGTTCACACTCCAACACGGCCGGTGTGAACTCACTCTATAATTTACCTCTGCATTAACATTTCCACGTGGTGGGAGTCGGGTTTCCCAGTTCGGGAACTCGAAACCAGTTTGAAGTGCTCGAGACTATCAGGAGCGAGAGCGTGACGCCGGCAGCGACTGACGACCGCTAACGGCTCCACTTTCACATCTACTTCTGCAATTTAACATTTCACACTATTTACATCCCAACCTCGCCAGAGCTCGGGCAAAAAATAAATAAAAAATGACTCCGGCTGAAAATGAGGTTTCATTTTGATGGCGTGGGCACATCTTCTGAGGCAACGGAGAGGTTTAAAAAAATAAAAAATGATCAAATCCTGGAGGCAGACCGTGTGTTTGTAACAGCGTGGGCTTAAGTGTGGCTCCTGACGACGACTAATCCCGTCTCTCATATTTTCTGTCACCAGGTAAACTCTTTAATTCAGTGCAGATTACGCGTCCACAGCCGTCTCCGGTTCTACATTTGGGTTCTGCTCAGACGTTCTCCTCGAGTAAACAGCCCGGGTGTAACTGACCCGGAGGCCGTGAAGCACTCAAACCTGCAAGTGAGGCTCATTAAGTGTAATTTCACACCTCCAGTAAACTGCGCTGGAATTGTGATAAATAAAACTAAAAAACAGCGAGCGCGAATCAATGATGACGTCATCAATGTGGAGCACATTTTATGGCAATCTATGTCATAGTTGTTGAAGCTTTTTTAGTTAAACTCATGGTGACGCTAGAGGACACATCAGAGGATCACCAAAAGTCATCCTCTGGGGACCACGAATGTCTGGCCAACGTTTCATGCCAATCAATGGAGTATATTTTGAGATATTTCACAGGATTAGTGAGAACTTTGACCTGCTGGTGGCGCTGAAGGACCAAAGTCATTAGACTTCCTCTCACGGGGACCACGGGTATCTGTTTAAAGAAATCCATCCAATAAAACGTAAAGACCGACTGTGCTGAATGGCCAAAAACCTGCCAGACTGAAGCTGAAAACCTCCATTTTGTTTCAATCCACTCCGTCCAACATCCTGTTCATGTTCGCAAATATCAAGAACAACCAATCAGTAGAGACGGGATTCTGTCGAGATCATCTGGAAACTGCACTAGTGATTTCTACGAGCAGTTACGTCAATCAAAGGAATATGCCGATTTAACAATTACTATCATAGACTGTATAGAAGTGGACGTAGTCACCGTGAGTCACCCATTGGTTTTGTGCACTGCGGTCGGCAGTCGCCATCTTGTTTTTTTGCAACCAGAAGTGGCACAAGAGGGCGGAGCTAAGTACAACCAAACGCTGTCATTTTTGGACTAAAGTTCAGAACACGGACAACTCCCAGACTGGACAACGTTGTGGTAGAGACCTGTCAATCACCTTGTAGCCCCGCCCCCAAAGCATCCCCTGCTTTATGGTCTGTTTGACTCTAAATGACCATAATTTACTAAATGAACATCATGCTGTATTGAAGAAGACTTGAAACTAGAGATTGAGACATAAACTCATGTTTACAATGTTTACTGAGGGAATACATCAAGAGAGAAGTAGAGTCATTCATATAGACTTCTATACAACCAGAGGAGTCACCCCCTGGTGGTCAGAGAGAGAATGCAGCTTTAACACATGAAGCATATACTTCTATACAACCAGAGGAGTCGCCCCCTGGTGGTCAGGAGAGAGAATGCAGCTTTAACACATGAAGCATAGACTTCTATACAACCAGAGGAGTCGCCCCCTGGTGGTCAGGAGAGAGAATGCAGCTTTAACACATGAAGCATAGACTTCTATACAACCAGAGGAGTCGCCCCCTGGTGGCCAGGAGAGAGAATGCAGCTTTAACACATGAAGCATAGACTTCTATACAACCAGAGGAGTCGCCCCCTGGTGGTCAGGAGAGAGAATGCAGCTTTAACACATGAAGCATAGACTTCTATACAACCAGAGGAGTCGCCCCCTGGTGGTCAGGAGAGAGAATGCAGCTTTAACACATGAAGCATAGACTTCTATACAACCAGAGGAGTCACCCCCTGGTGGTCATAAGAGAGAATGCAGCTTTAAGACACTGTCGCCTATTCATAATCCATCCTACGATGCTCTCATTGGCTTTGTGTTTGGGGAACGATAAGCAAGGAGAGAATGTTTGGAAGCAGAAATCTGAGCTTTAACCAGTTCTTTTTCCACAAACCATACTTCACAGAAGGATCCTACGCGCAGGTCTCAATTCAAAACACAAAACCTCACGAGACACCAATCCATCTCCATTTTAAGTAAGACAGAAAAAACGTCCCAGCATGCAGTGCAAGAGAGCGTTAAACACAAAAGTGTGCGCCGACATGTGACCGACACTGAATGCGACGGAGAAAAGGCAAGCAGGCATGCAAAGACACAATGAGAAGTTATCCTATTAAGAGACAAATCCACACAGAGGGACAGATTTACACTGAAACACAAACACACACAATTGGCACTGACCTTGAAGCTCCAGTAGTTTGGTTGTTGCTAAGAGGGGCAGAAAAGGGACAGGGAGAGGACAGGAGGAAAAAGGAGCGAGTGTGAGACATTTTCTCATGTGTTAAGCTGCAAAACACCAACACTACAAAACACCGAAGGCTGTGTGGAGCCAGAGGAAATGCTTTGTCACTCAGCTCCAACGTGAAGACGTGCACGAGACGCCACAAACTGTGACTAATAAAGGTTCAACGCTGCGTTGTTTCTATGCAGCGAGTGCGGTACGCCCCAAAAAAATCATCTCCACCACTTTGCTGAAAAAGGAGCACAAATTATAGTGAAGCAAACCAATAAATTGGCTTTTTCTTTTTCTTTTTTCTTCATACATTAGGGCTCGGTGGGAAAATGATGGGCTAATTATTGTGATGATAGCCAGATTAACTTGCGTTGTCCTTCACTGCCATCATAATAGGACTTTAATTGCTTGTAATTGCTTCCCAGCAATTAATCAAATGTTTACAGTGACTTCACACACACTAATGATGCAGCTCCTAAATTCTTCCCTTCGCTCTCGAGGTGCAGCGCTGGCTGGCGTGGACCCAGAAGCAGGATTAAAGCGATGCACACACTGGATTAAGAAGCTGCCATTTTCAATTTATCTGGTTGGAGGCCGACATGCAGGTCAACGTCCTCCTGATTGTTTTAGACACAGCGGCATTTAGCTGATGCATGATTATTATTATTATTCATCCACTAAATGAGAGTTTCTGTTCTTTTTGTGTAATGGCTGAAGAAAATACGAGTTTCTGTCAATATGTGCAGTGACTCATCACTTGTGTTACTTAAGAACGTTAGCCACCAGGACTCTATTAGTCGACCCCGACACCGCCGGTGTGGGGGGCTAATTAGTTAGCTCGCTAGCTTGTCCATCTTCAGAAGTGGCTAGTTAGCTTGCTAGTCTCTGGAGCTCCCACCTGCTCTACATTGCAGTGAGTTGGTTGTTGTTGGGCTCATTTTCTGTCTCCAGCGTGGCATGAAAACGTGGTGAAATTAGCAGGTTAGCTAGCCAACTAGCCAGCCGCCGAATTAGTAACATTTAACCACTTCATGCTTCATCCACACACTCTTATCACGGCGTAGGAAATCCCATTGCTAACAGCAAACAAGTTTTCAGATCATTTTATGTAACCAGTGTTGCATGAAAGGATGGGGGAATTTAGCAAGCTAGCTAAGTAGCCAGCCGTCCGCTAGTTGTCTTGCTAATTCCACCAGGATACCATGCTACACTGGTTACTAAACGTAAGCTCAACAGCAGGCCATCGCTTCATCTCTCTAATAGTTTAGTCTGTTAGCAACATTTATCTTTATCTCTCTAATAATTTAGCCTGATAGGAATATTTAAAGGTAAAAAAAAAAGGAACAAACAATGAAGCATGATGTTGCAGTGGAGGAAATAGCAACATCTTTCTGTTTTGACCGTTGGGAGAAAGGTCTCCGACTACTTTGATTGTCGGTAACGATTACAGAAGCTCAGCTACATAATTACAAAGAAACACTGACTCATCACACATGGAATAATTCAACGTCTCAGTTCTTCAACACATTTGTATGACGAAACTCTCGATGTTTACTCGAGCGGAACCACCTTTCCAAACATATTCACAGTGGATTGTGTTAAATATTTAATATATAATAGTGTCAGGAACGACCCCTGTGCTAAACCTCTGTACTGCACCAGTAAATTATACATATTCACAGTTTAAATACACGTTATGTTTTGGAAAACATGTAAAACACAGACGTCAACAACAAACGATTTCCAAACATTTCACTGCCACTGCATTCGTTCAAATACAAGTAACTTCAATGTGACTTCAAATTAAAAGCACAGACGAGTGATTTTGTCAAAATTTCATCACATATGGTGTGAAAAAAATGAATTCCCTGAGTAATTATTCTCCTGTGTAGGTGGAACTTAATTCATGTTTGAGCAGCTGTTCTGGGAGCTGCCTGGCTCCCCAAATATTGTCTCTCAGCGGCAACTTTTGAAATCCATCTCACTTCATTTTGAAAATAGAGTTAAAGGATTTTTTTTTTTAAAGAGGGTTTGTGAAAGAAAGAGCGAGCGACAGGCCCGTGGGCTGCTGTGACCCAGATTTCAGAGCGCCGTGTGGTTTGTGGGCTTCAGTTCAAGTCCGCTGACCAAAACAGACAAACCTACCTGATCAGACGCCGCTGAGCTTATTTAACCAAATATTTACAGTCTACACAGTCAGATTCTACATCCGGAAAATGATTTTTCTTTTTCTTTTCTGACTTTAAATACCAGTTTTTGAGACTTTAAGCTACATCATTTCATTTCGTTAAGTGTTTAACTTCCATTTAGAGAATCTGTTTGAATAAAGTCATGGAGCACGTGCAGTAAGTAGATCAGCTGCTGGATATAAATAAACAACACAAAAATGCAAAATACTCGCTTTTTACAAATGTATTTCCAGGGTGTTAATTGTGAAAGGGGTAGAGTTTGCCGTCTTGATTCATACATAAAGACTCAACTCAACCCGTTCTGAACTTTGTGATTTGCGCCACAAAAGCTGACAACTTTGTTGTGAACATTCGGTCACTTTTTGCCCCTTTTTACTCGACAAAAACGTGAGTAAAAAAATATATATTGACGTACGAAAAAAAGTCCAACGGCCGGATGTCATTGTCTGAGATCACTTGTACCGTAAACGTCGGGTTACAAGCTGCTCCTACGGCTGATCAGTGTCCCCGCTGTAGCAAGCTAGTAGCAATGCTAGCTAGCGCTTCTGCTGCTACCGGCCACTGCTGCTGCTACTGCCCGCTGCTGCTGCTACTGCCCGCGTCCTCTCTGCCCAAGTCGGGTGTCGAGCCTGGTCCCGCTACCTTCGGTGGTTTTCGGGGAGCTAGCGGAAGTTAGCGGAGAGCTAGCGGAAGTTAGCGGGGAAGTGACGGAGCGCTAGCAGGAGCCCCAGCTGGCTACAGCGGGGAGCTGTCGGGGACACTGACCGAAGGTAGTAGCGGCTTGTAACCCGATGTTTACGGTAAACATTTTCAAAAGGTCAAAGGTCAACGGCCTCCATGTGTTTCTGATCTAGTTTGTGGTTGCAGTCGAATAGTCAAAACATTTCCTCTAACATCTATTCCTAACCACTTCTCCTTGACCTTTGTAAAAACATCACGGGGTCAAGGAAAGATGGAAAGGAGAGTTAATGAGGAGTTAGGAAAAGACAACCGCGGTGTTTAGAGAATCCAACGCATGTTAGTGACGTCAGTCTGCAGCGATGAAACTACAATGTTCAGGAGATGGACTACAAAACAGATCATCTTAAATACTTCGTCCATATTCTTACAGTGTTTCATGCAGACGATTTAAACAAGCCGGTTCATAGTTTTACTTTATTAACGAGGTTGGAATAGAAATGAAAGAAGGAATATGAAAGTGAAACCGACAGAGTACAAAGCTACTAAACTGTCTCATCGTTCAGTTTCTAAAACACTAACAACGTCTCATATCCCTTTATGTTGTTATGGTTTGTATGAAGATTGTAATCTGATCATAAGAATATGCAGAAAATAGTTTATGAAACTTTATTTACATAATCTACGGCCGATTGGTGCGTCACTTAAAATTTTGCCGCCGCAAGGAATTGTGGGTCGGAATTATCTCCTTTCCTTTCGTAAAGGAAGGTCCAGTGTTTCCTTTGCTAAAGGAGCTAAGTAAGGAAGCATTGAAGCTCCTTTCCTTTGCATGTTAGGAAGGTTCCTCACCAAAAAGGACTATTCTAGCGCAGCCTGTGTCTTCAACCTAAAACCTTTTCCACGTGAAATAAGAATCAGAATGTAAATATCTTTTCACAAATTAAATACAGATGAAAAAATGCTGAATAAGCATTCAGCCTTAAAAAAAGTTATCAAAACAATATTAACCTTTCTTGATACCAACTAGACCACATTTATTAAAAAACGTCGTAACAGAACCACCGAGCTGCTTTAACAATTATATTCAGCAGAACTTCAACTCAGGCTTTTGTTTTGCTTCTTGTATCTCCTTTAAAAATAATTTGGCTTATTTAATAAAGATAATACGATAACAAGTTCTCAGGAATATTCTGCACATTAAATCTGCTGAATAAAGAACACCAAAAAACGGTGGCGTTCTGCAAAGTAACCGAAGATGAACTGGTAGAGAAGAATGAAAAGTTATTTCTATTTAGTTCATTAATAAATGAATTAATAAACGTGTGCAGACTAAATAGAAAACAAACAAAAAGTATTTGTTTCACCGGAATTCAGACGAACCAGACGGACTGAAGGCCACAAATCCTCATAAACGTGTTCTGTTTTACAACAATAGTACACACAGTACATACTGTACACACACAGTACACACACAGTACACACAGGGTCTTCAATGAGGCCCTTAAACTGACCTCAGGCCTGTTTACAGCCTATAAACTCTGCTGGTGACAGCAACACGTTTTAACATCAGCGTTCTTATCATCAACGCTTTAAACTGACAGACGGAGCAAAGACAAGTTCCATTAAGTTGAACTGGATCCAATCAAGTAAAAGAGTATTTTTAATGGATTACACGTGTCTTCATGTTCACGTCCTGTCTGCAGGACTGACGTGAACATAGAAGAGCAATAACAAGAAACATCGCATGCGGTCAGAACCGGTTTGATTCCCGTCCTTTCAAACGTTTGCATTTCCCAACAATTTACTCTCCGCTTTCATGCCCCAAAACACCCTGCACCCTGGACCCTGCACCCTGCACCCTACACCCTGCACCCTACACCCTGCACCCTACAGCCTGGAGCCCTGCACCCTGCACCCTGCACCCTGGAGCCCTGCACCTTGCACCCTGCACCCTACAGCCTGCACCCTGCACCCTACAGCCTGGAGCCTGCACCCTGCACCCTGGAGCCCTGCACCCTGCACCCTACACCCTGCACCCTGCACCATACAGCCTGGAGCCTGCACCCTGGAGCCCTGCACCCTGCACCCTGGAGCCCTGCACCCTGGAGCCCTGCACCCTGCACCCTGCACCCTGCACCCTGCACCCTGCACCCTACAGCCTGGAGCCTGCACCCTGCACCCTGGAGCCCTGCACCTTGCACCCTACACCCTGGAGCCTGGAGCCTGCACCCTGCACCCTGGAGCCCTGCACCCTGCACCCTGCACCCTACAGCCTGGACCCTACACCCTGCACCCTACACCCTGCACCCTACACCCTGCACCCTACAGCCTACTGCCCTGCACCCTACAGCCTACTGCCCTGCACCCTGCACCCTACTGTCCTGCACCCTGCACCCTACACCCTGCACCCTACAGCCTACTGCCCTGCACCCTGCACCCTACACCCTACTGTCCTACACCCTGCACCCTACACCCTACAGTCTGCACCCTACTGCCCTGCACCCTGCACCCTACACCCTGCACCCTACACCCTACACCCTGCACCCTACTGCCCTGCACCCTACTGCCCTGCACCCTGCACCCTACAGTCTGCACCCTACTGCCCTACTGCCCTGCACCCTGCACCCTGCACCCTACACCCTGCACCCTGCACCCTACACCCTACACCCTACACCCTGCACCCTGCACCCTACACCCTACACCCTACACCCTGCACCCTGCACCCTACACCCTGCACCCTACACCCTACACCCTGCACCCTGCACCCTACACCCTACACCCTACACCCTGCACCCTGCACCCTACACCCTGCACCCTGCACCCTGCACCTTGCACCCTACACCCTGGAGCCTGGAGCCTGCACCCTGCACCCTGGAGCCC
>JBAMJR010000087.1:1357500-1390000 GCA_038501785.1 Myoxocephalus aenaeus
GATAAAAGCTCCCGTCACGACCGCATCGTTTGTGTTTCATGCTGTGATCAGGTGTGTTTACCTGTGTGTTTACCTGTCGTCCGGCAGCGGCGCCGCCGCCCTGCGGCGAGCCTCCGGGGCTGTTGGAGAACTTGCTCTTCTGGAGGTCCATCAGTGCGTCTCTCTGGCGCTCGATGTCCGCCTTGTGGATGCTGTTCAGGGCCTCCAGGCTCTTGGCAGCCACCGAGTTGTGCCGGCGGTCCAGCGAGGACGACGTGAATCCCCCGTTGGTGTCGGGGAACCGCCGGTGCGCCCCGCGGCCGCCGCCGCCGGCCAGCGTGTGGTAATCCCGCGGGAACTCGGCATCGCCGGCAGAGATCATGGGACCCTTTCTCTTGTCTCGGCCTGCAGCGAGACAACGACACACAATGAGAATATTAGATATTGGTGTTTGAGTGCGAGTTTTTTTTAAGTTTATAGACTACTTTCTTACTTTCCAGAGAACCAGTGGTTCATTTGGGATTAAAATTAATGAGACAATAACTCAATTAATGTTCACGTAGTCAGCTTTCTTAACGAGAGACAAAAATCCTAGTGGATTACTGACATGAAAACAAGTTTTATGAAAATATTATGTTTAAATATACTATTTTTTGTATGGAGTATGTGGTATATTATTTCCAGAACATACATGTAAAAATTGTTTAATCAAGGTTAAATATTTTTTGTTTTATATTAGAGTCAAATGTTTATGTGGAATTTATGATTTATCTTTGTATCACTCCATGAATCAGAAAATACTGTCATTAAAAACCCCAAGTTTCTCCATGTTTTTAGTACTAAATGTAGTATAAATGAGGCTGTGAATGCCGTGTGAACAAACCCCTCTGCATAAAGTTTCAGAATAAAGAGCCTAATAAAATAATAATTCTCATGTAGACATTTATTTCTTATATAATAACTTTATTCTTTGTTGAACAACGAACACTTTTTGAGTCGATCTGACTGTAAATTCTCAAAATGTTGGCGCGACGACCAATTTGTATTGTCGTATTGTCCTGTTCACAGACACACAACACACACACACACACACACACACACACACACCTCCAGCTAAACAGGCCCTCAAGGAAAAAAAAACACAAAATACAAACAGCTGCAACATCTGTCTGCTCCAACAACTGTCCCGGGAATCCCAGAGGATTTGTGTTGTGCTGTGAAGATACGACAGCAGAGGCGTCAAAACCAGAGAAGAAGAAGCGACATGAAGGAGGGGTGCGTCCTCTACGGGGTGGGGGGGTCTAGAGGGGGGGGGTTCTAGAGGAAGGGGCGGGTTCTAGAGGAAGGGTCGGGTTTTAGAGCTGGGGCGGGTTCTAGAGGTGGGGGCGGGTCCTAGAGGTGGGGTTGGGTTCTAGAGGTGGGGCGGGTTCTAGAGGTGGGGTGGGTTCTATAGGTGGGGGTGGGATCTAGAGGAAGGGGCAGGTTCTAGAGGTGGGGTTGGGTTCTAGAGGTGGGGGCGTGTTCTAGAGGAAGGGGCGGGTTCTAGAGGAAGGGGCGGGTTCCTGAGGTGGGGGCGGGTTCTAGAGGAAGAGGCGGGTTCTATAGGTGGGGGCGGATTCTAGAGGACGGAGCGGGTTCTAGAGCTGGGGGCGGGTTCTAGAGGTGGGGGTGGGTTCTAGAGGAAGGGGCGGGTTCTAGAGGAGGGGGCGGGTTCTAGAGGAAGGGGCGGGTTCTAGAGGTGGGGGCGGATTCTAGTGCCCTCTTGCGACTCGGTGTGAAAGCACCGAGGACTTGGTGAAAGTGATCAGAGATGAACGGTGAAAAAGTGAGATAGTAGCCATGTTGCAAAAAAGAAAAAGAAAAGAAAAAGAAAAGAAAAAAAGAGAAAAAAAGAGAAAAAAAATGAAAAAAGAAGAAAAGAAAAAAGAAAAGAGAAAAAAGAAAAGAAAAAAAATTAAAAGAAAAAGGGAAGTCAAAAATAAGAGAAGAAAATGAACTATAACAGATGATTTAAATGTAATAATTACAGACCTTCTTCAGGAGAACGGTCATTTAAACCAAAGGGAGCGTTTCCCTGTTTTTAAGGCAACAGCCGTCCTTGAGGCTGTAAAAGAGTCGCTCACAGACGGGATCCTCCAATAGGAGCGGCAGCGTGACGGTGTGTTTCATGGACATGGAGACCGGAGCGTGTCACTTTGATCATGTGAAGCCTTGAGAGGCTGTATTTCACCAGGAGAAGCCTGACACGTTGACGTTGATAAATCTTCTCTTAATGTGTGATTTATATTCATAAATACATACAATCACAGCTGGGAGTACAACAGTGCTCACGTCCTGCCTAAAGGCTTCCAACTCACTGGGCTTTCATGAGCAATTACTTGTTTGTTCTTTATTATTTGACTTAAATATCAGCTTTTTTTAATTATTTTATTTTGCTAATTTAATGGTTTGTGAATGGTTTAGAACGAGAGAGACCGCGGGGGATTAAGGTAAATTAAGGGTTTGTTTCAATCAAATCAGAGTTGGTAATTGTTGGAAAAGTTGATTCTGTCGAGTTTGAGTGTTTTGTTTACGAAGAGTTAACGAGGCAATTAAACTTTGTCTTTGTCTTTTGTTCTTTGTTCGCTTTAACATGAACCTAAACACATGAAATACGTTTTTAACTTGCTGCTTCTAGTATTTCAGACACAATAAAATGTGCATGTCCTCTCACGTACACACATTATTAAAGCTGGCCCGTCCACATGAGTTATTATTTTGTGCTCTTTATAGAGCGCTCCAGGGACGGCGTTGTTTCTTTTTAGTTCCAGCAGGAAGCACTGGTTTCCTCAAGAAACACTACAGCGGGATTCTTCCATTGGATTTCGGATTATTGAAGGGGGAAATCAAACATGTATGACACTTGATATCACTCATAAACACAACTGTTGTGATGTTTGAAGTGTGACGTGAGAAGCTAAAGTTAGCAAATATAGAGGAGCTCCACCAGGTCACATGACTCCATGTTATAGAGGAACTCCACCAGGTCACATGACTTCATGTTATAGAGGAACTCCACCAGGTCACATGACTTCATGTTATAGAGGAGCTCCACCAGGTCACATGACCTCATGTTATAGAGGAGCTCCACCAGGTCACATGACTTCATGTTATAGAGGAACTCCACCAGGTCACATGACTTCATGTTATAGAGGGACTCCACCAGGTCACATGACTCCATGTTATAGAGGAACTCCACCAGGTCACATGACTCCATGTTATAGAGGAACTCCACCAGGTCACATGACTCCATGTTATAGAGGGACTCCACCAGGTCACATGACTCCATGTTATAGAGGAACTCCACCAGGTCACATGACTTCATGTTATAGAGGGACTCCACCATGGTCACATGACTCTATGTTATAGAGGAGCTCCACCAGGTCACATGACTTCATGTTATAGAGGAACTCCACCAGGTCACATGACTTCATGTTATAGAGGGACTCCACTAGGTCACATGACTTCATGTTATAGAGGGACTCCACTAGGTCACATGACTTCATGTTATAGAGGAACTCCACCATGGTCACATGACTCTATGTTATAGAGGAGCTCCACCAGGTCACATGACTTCATGTTATAGAGGAACTCCACCAGGTCACATGACTTCATGTTATAGAGGAGCTCCACCAGGTCACATGACTTCATGTTATAGAGGAACTCCACCAGGTCACATGACTTCATGTTATAGAGGAACTCCACCAGGTCACATGACTTCATGTTATAGAGGGACTCCACCAGGTCACATGACTTCATGTTATAGAGGAACTCCACCAGGTCACATGACTTCATGTTATAGAGGAACTCCACCAGGTCACATGACTTCATGTTATAGAGGGACTCCACCAGGTCACATGACTTCATGTTATAGAGGGACTCCACCAGGTCACATGACTTCATGTTATAGAGGGACTCCACCAGGTCACATGACTTCATGTTATAGAGGAACTCCACCAGGTCACATGACTTCATGTTATAGAGGAACTCCACCAGGTCACATGACTTCATGTTATAGAGGGACTCCACCAGGTCACATGACTTCATGTTATAGAGGGACTCCACCAGGTCACATGACTTCATGTTATAGAGGAACTCCACCAGGTCACATGACTTCATGTTATAGAGGAGCTCCACCAGGTCACATGACTTCATGTTATAGAGGAACTCCACCATGGTCACATGACTTCATGTTATAGAGGGACTCCACCAGGTCACATGACTTCATGTTATAGAGGAGCTCCACCAGGTCACATGACTTCATGTTATAGAGGGACTCCACCAGGTCACATGACTTCATGTTATAGAGGAACTCCACCATGGTCACATGACTTCATGTTATAGAGGAACTCCACCAGGTCACATGACTCCATGTTATAGAGGGACTCCACCAGGTTACATGACTTCATGTTATAGAGGAACTCCACCATGGTCACATGACTTCATGTTATAGAGGGACTCCACCAGGTCACATGACTTCATGTTATAGAGGAACTCCACCAGGTCACATGACTCTATGTTATAGAGGAACTCCACCAGGTTACATGACTCCATGTTATAGAGGGACTCCACCAGGTTACATGACTTCATGTTATAGAGGGACTCCACCATGGTCACATGACTTCACGTCTCCTCCACTAAGCTGAAGGAGGACTAGTGTCCAAGTGAGGACACTTAGTCGTCTCCTTTAGACTCTTTAAGACCCACCAGAGGGGCGTTCACTGACCCGTTTTATGTATCAGACAACTGAACGCATTATTTCAGACATGTAAGCAGAAACACATTCAGAACGAGGAAACAGGAAGTGCAAAAACACCGACTGGCTTCTGCTTCCTGCCGCTCCGGATTGTGGAGGCGGGACTAAAGACCAAGCGATGCTGTCGCCGTGCCAGTGAAACCATATTTCAGCAGTCTGGGATGAATTCCAGGGCCACGTCCAAATATTTCTCATTACAGGGCGGTTGGAGTGTGTGAGTGTGTGTGAGTCTGTGAGTGTGTGTGTGTGTTGTTAGTACAACCTTGGCCGCTGTTGGCCGAGGCCTGACAGAGGCCATTTGTTAGTTTTATGGCTTCATCGGCCGGAGGTCTCATAATTTGTACTCGCCTGTGTGCTTCGCTCAGATTTATTCCTTGATGCTCCTCCTGAGTGTGTGAGCGGTGGTTTGTCGTTGTGTGTCTGCTGACTGTACACACACACATGGATATTACTGCACCGTGTGTACTATATATACACACACACCTGTCTATAGTGGGTCTGCATTAGTCATGAGTCTGATGCTCTCAGCAGGTCGTCAAACTCCTGTGAATTTAGAGCCAAAACTATTTGTCAATTAATGGACCGTAAAATCGACAAAATCATAAAGCGATTAGTCCTTTCAGTCGCGTACGAAGCCGCTTCCACAATGTGAGGATTCGCTGTTTAATATAATTTAGTCAATCATGTTGTAAACTGGATATCTTTGGAGCTGTGTTTGTGTTTTTCACTGTTTTCTGACGTTTTATAGACCAAATGATTTCTAATTGATAAAAAAAAAACTAAACTAAACTAGCTTTCATCTCCGAGTATAAAACTTTACATGAAATAAAAACGCCACAATGCAGGAAAAAGAAGAGCTAATGCTAGTGTTAGCATGTTTCCATCAGCGCAATCATCCAAAAATAGAAAATCCTCAATTTGAATAAAGTGATTCATCTGTATTCTGTTTTTTTTTATTTTGTATTATTAAATCAACTTTCTTTCTCTTCTGTCTCACTTTCCAACAGTTCTTTGAATGCAGTGAAGCCTTTTTATTTTTGAAAGACGAAACGGCAACAAATTTGGATTAAAGCTGAATATTTTGTTAGATAAAAAATTTAAAGAATTTAAGTTTTTATCGAGCAGGAAGCTAATTCTACAAATAGTATGTTAACACTATAATTGTGTAGTGTAGTCGACTGTGCAGACAAATGGGCTTTACACACAATTCATGATCAAAAACAAAAAGTTGTGTTGTGTTCAAGTGTCGATTCAGAACTCGGACGTCATCGTTATAACTCTTCAAACTTTCCGTCACGGCTGCTCGTCACCTTCAGTCCTTCATTTGCTCGCGCTGGTAATCGGGGGAAAGTTCCTCCCCGTCCTCGTTTGACCGTCTTCTCTCCCACCGACTCATTAATGTATTCATGTATTCATTCTTCTTCATATTCTCAAATCATATTCCGAGTTCCAGCCACCGGCTGCAGCCGAGTTCACTTGTCGCTCCGTCTCTCTCTCCGTCAGAACGCCTCTCTCCAGCAGAGAGCCTTAATCACGGAGGATGTGGCAGGAATGGGTGAAAGGATTAAAAAAAAGAAAAGAAATGGTGCTCCTCCATCCACAAATTATAATATCCAGCTCTCCAGGGCACTCGGAAATTAAAATAAAACCCAAACAAGATCTGAATTTGAACGCGGAGCCGGCTATATTTGGAACAAGGTCTGCCTCCGCTGAATATAAAAACGTCTCAAACTGTTGCCGGCGGGAGGCTCTGGATCCACGATCACAGGAACCAGCTGCTCCGCGATGAGAGAGGCGGGGACCTGCGTTCCCGTATTGAGAACCTTCAGGGCCCCGTGTGCACGTCCCCGTAAACCTTCAGGGCCCCGTGTGCACGTCCCCGTAAACCTTCAGGGCCCCGTGTGCACGTCCCCGTAAACCTTCAGGGCCCCGTGTGCACGTCCCCGTAAACCTTCAGGGCCCCGTGTGCACGTCCCCGTAAACCTTCAGGGCCCCGTGTGCACGTTCCCGTAAACCTTCAGGGCCCCGTGTGCACGTCCCCGTAAACCTTCAGGCCCCTGTGTGCACGTTCCCGTTTTGAGAGCCTTCAGGGCCCCGTGTGCACGTCCCCGTAAATCTTCAGGGCCCCGTGTGCACGTCCCCGTAAACCTTCAGGCCCCTGTGTGCACGTTCCCGTTTTGAGAGCCTTCAGGGCCCCGTGTGCACGTTCCCTTAAACCTTCAGGGCCCCGTGTGCACGTTCCCTTAAACCTTCAGGGCCCCGTGTGCACGTTCCCGTATTAGGAACCTTCAGGGCCCCGTGTGCACGTCCCCGTAAACCTTCAGGGCCCCGTGTGCACGAGCCTCTCCTTCATGTAACAACAGCCCTCACAGCCGTACCTCTAATCACAGTAATCATTCGTAGTAGAAGCTGTGTACTCCTGACAGTACATTCACCACGTTACTGATCTAGAAAACCCGCCTCCGCCGCTTTCTTTCGACCTCCGGTTTTACATTTTATTTTTTTCCGAGAGTGCTTCATAATTCATTTACAGCCGGAAGATTGATAAAAAAGTCATGGCGAGTCTCAAAATACCAGAGTGACTTTTTTAAATATCTCCCGATACGAGAGCCTGCAGAACAAATGGTGAACAACAGGCTCCGCCTCCATCGGCATCACCTGCAGGTTATAGATATAATCATTTTCTGTCAATTGACTAATCGATTAATCAATAAATGGTTTCGGCTCTATAATGTAAACTAAGGTAGATATCTCTTTAAGTATTGTGCAGGGTACGAGGTGATTGTGGGCACGGATACATACGACTGTTTCAGGCCCGATTCCGACACCTATGGGCCAATAACGATACTGCAGCGATACCAGCGTGTAATCAATAAGCTGTACGCCTCACCATGTGGAAGAGTATCCTTCATTTATGTTTAAGACGATATCGGACTTGATTTAAACACTGTAAAAAATTAAATACACAGATATAAATCTACTGAATTGTGGATACAACATTAAAATAATACAAACAACCGCAAATTTGGTCAATAATCTTCAAAATTGTGTAAACATTTTTAATGGAGCAACAAATTGGTCAAAACTTTATATATGTATATCATTTTTTTCATCCACATATATAGAATTGACAGCTGTTTAAATGCGCCCTATTGGGCAATAATTGATTTTATATTCTCTAGAGACAAAACAGACCCCTGCTTAAGTTAATATACTACATTTAGATGTACAGATATCACACTATAACATACATACAACAACATACAATGATTAGAGGATGTTATTGTTTTGCCCTCAGTGTTTTTGGATCCGGTTCAAGATCATAAAACAAACTTAATGTCTTGCTCTGCTGGGAAAGACCTGCCCTCTTCCTCCCTCTGCCCCTCTTCTTCCTCTCTCTCTCCTCCCTCTTCTTCCTCCATCTCCTCCCACGCCTCCATCCCCTTTCTACCCACAAAGCATAATGCGCTTAACAACCACACAGATCTTACCATGTCGCATCATATGAATTTCAATAGAGCGCCAATTATGGCCCAAAACATTCAGCTCGCGGTTAGAGACCCGGTGCCTGGAGCTGACGTTCAGCAGCGTGAGCCACGAGGGAGGGATCGAGGCGACAGCATGTGGAAGCATGTTTAATTCTTCTTCTGCGACTTCATTCACTCAACCAGTAAAACCATCAGAATACTGAAGGTTTGATGCCGTTTCCCAACTTCACTGTGGAGAGCTTATTCCAGCTTTTAAGGCTGATAACCTTTGAGAGTCACTAACAACTAAATAGTGAGAGCGAAGCTAAAAAAGTATAAAGGAGGAAAAAAATATGTTATTTTTGGGAGGTTTATCTCTTATTTAGGTTTAGGAAAAGATCGTAAAACAGTTAGGTTTAGGAAAATATTTTAAAATAGTTAGTTAGGTTTAGGAAATTATGGTGAAATACTAAATTAGGTTTGCTAATTATCTAGTGATATTTTAATATTAATATATTTGGATTATCTACCTCTGAGATGTAGCGGACTAGAAGATAAAAGTTACATAACATGGAAATACTCAAGTAAAGTACAAGTACCTCGAAACGTTATGCAAGTAGCCTAAATGTACGTATATTACATTCCCCCACAAAGTTCTTCATAAATTAACTTTTTTAGCTCACAAAAAGCACCAGATTGATGCAGCATTTCATTTTGAAATGTACAAACTTTTCTACCGGGGAGTTTCCCCATCGAGCCTCTAGGGGGCAACGTTCCGCACCTCTAAATGGATGTTGCTCATCGAGTCCACGGAGCGTATACGACTAAAAGGAAAAGCGCCTCTTGTAGGTCACGTCATTCTGCGTTTGCTTCTTAAGAAATGAAGCGGTGAGCTAACGGTTTACTTCTAAGCGATAGTAACCGAAACTGACACCTCTAGTCTGGAACAAAGTGGTAAACAAACATCAACAAACATTATCATCCCGAAGCTTCCATTTATCACAGATTAACTCAAATAATACAGTCAGCACATATCTGGCTCAATTAGCCGGCTGTTCGTAATAAACCTAGCGTTTAAGTATCGGTGCGTTAACGTCGAACAACCGCAGCTCCAACAACACATTTGGAGCTAATTCAGTCTGGGAGCTGAGAGACAACGTCAAAACAGACTCCTCTTAAATAAGGTGCGTATTATTTACTCGGCTGTCACACTCAATCGGTGTCGTACACTTCAAAATGCCTCTCAAACCCGAGTGGCATTTCTAAGAAGAGTCCTGAAATAGAGAGCTATTGGTTTAGGTTTTCCTGTGTGCTCGTCTGCTTAAGCGCTGACGCCGTTGAATGCAGGGCTTTAATAAAGCCAGGTACATATTTAGCACAAATAATCCCATGTGATGCATCCGTGTGACATTTATCCAGCGCCTATTGCCGCTGCACGGTCAGTAAACACTGACATTCACCACTGGATCAACATTGGCCCGAGCGCATAATACACGGCGACTCTTTCTTTTCGGAGGCGGCGTCTCTCGCTCGACGTGCCGAGGACGAACCACTCGGCCGGTTTCTCCAACATCAGCTGGGAGTAGATGTGAAATTAGATGATCCGTCTTCAAAGAGAATGATGATTTCGGGGCACGCCTCGGTGATGAGGATCAGAGAGGCGAGGTGGACGGGGATTGAGGATCAGATGTCCTCTAACTGTCTTCTACTGGATCAGTGCAGGGCGATCGTGGATCTGAGCCCCGCCTGCTGCTTGTTCAGCACATCCTCGTGTGTCACGATCTCACGGAAGGTTCGCCAGTTTTCCTGCAAAAAGTCCAGCGGGTAAACTTCTGTTTTTAGAAGAAACTACATAGGTTTCGGAAGGGACGGTTAAGAATGTAGTTTTAGGAAAAACATTGTGAAAAAAATAGGTTTAGGAAAAAAAAATTAAATACTTAGTTAGGTTTAGGTTGAGGAAAAGGTCGTAAAAACCCTTTAAGCACACTTATTCTATTTATTGTTTGAGTTGTGTTTAGAGGTTGTACATGGGGATTATATATTATTGTAGCCCTGATTTTTTTATGTTTAATTTGATACCTAACATCTTTTTTTGGGGGGGGGGGGGGGGGGGGGGTTATACCATGATTTTTTCTTGATTTTCCTGATATAAAAGGGCTCAACAGTTAGGTTTAGGAAAAGATCTTGAAATAGCGAGTGAGGTTTAGGAAATGATCGTAAAAAATACTTAATTAAGTTTAGGAAAAGATCGTAAAATAGCTAGTTAGATTTAGGCAAAGATCGTAAAATACTTAATTAGGTTTGGGAAAAGATCGGAAAACAATTAGGTTTAGGAAAAGATCGTAAAATAGCTAGTTAGGTTTAGACAAAGATTCTAAAACAGTTGTGTTTAAGAAAAGGTCGTAAAAACCTTAATTAGGTTTAGGAAAAGATCTTGAAATAGCGAGTGAGGTTGAGGAAATGATCGTAAAAAATACTTAATTAAGTTTAGGAAAAGATCGTAAAATAGCTAGTTAGATTTAGGCAAAGATCGTAAAATACTTAATTAGGTTTGGGAAAAGATCGGAAAACAATTAGGTTTAGGAAAAGATCGTAAAATAGCTAGTTAGGTTTAGACAAAGATTCTAAAACAGTTGTGTTTAAGAAAAGGTCGTAAAAACCTTAATTAGGTTTAGGAAAAGATCTTGAAATAGCGAGTGAGGTTTAGGAAATGATCGTAAAAAATACTTAATTAAGTTTAGGAAAAGATCGTAAAATAGCTAGTTAGGTTTAGGAAAAGACCGTGAAATAATTAGTTAGGTTTAGAAAAATATCGTAAAAGTTATGTTTAGGAAAAGGTCGTAAAGACATTAATTAAGTTTAGGAAAAGATCGTAAAATAGCTAGTTAGGTTTAGGCAAAGATCGTAAAATACTTAATTAGGTTCAGGAAATGATTGTGAAAACCTTAATTAGGTTTGGGAAAAGATCGTGAAACAATTAGGTTCAGGAAAAGATCGTGAAATAGCTAGTTAGGTTTCGACGAAGATCGTAAAATACTTAATTAGGTTTAGGAAATGATCGTGAAATACTTCGATTGAGGAAACGATCGTAGAATAGCTAGTCAGGTTTAGGAAACGTTACTTCAGTACGGATGTTACGCTGTATGAACAACGGTCTTCATACATTCTGGTTAATCCTCACGTGGACTAAACACGACCGGCTTTAGTAGAATATCGACGTGTTCCAGTGCACATCCTGTTTCGAAGGCACAGCCTCGACTGCTGTATGAGAACACCCTTAACTACCCACTCGCATCGGCTCTTCCTGGTTCAAGTACGACCCTCGAGGACACTCAGGACGGGTCCGCCCCCCGAGAGGAGAGCGGGTGAAGAGCCGGTCTGTGACGGAGGTCATCGAGCAGCCGTCCTCCATCACAGACGTATGATGACTCAGCGGCTAACGCCCGGTTTCCCAGTCACACCACCACACGGGCAGCGGGAGCACAGAGACCTGGTGTGAGGCCAGACATCAGTTCCACCTCACAGAGGAAGCCCCGGTAATTAGTAAGTGATATTTTTGGCCTCGTCTGAGCGCGGGCCGCGTCCTGAAGGTGAGTAATTGGTCTCATTGAGTGAACGCTGGGACGCATGAGTCAGGGATGGAGGTCTATTAGTGGCCCCGAATCAGAGTCTCACACCGGAGGCTGGGAGGCCTCCAGCTGGAGGACGTGACTCAGGAAACAAAAACCCTGGGACTCAAACACACGCCGTTCTGGAGACGATTCACCACGGGAAATACAAATACAGTTAGAGGGAGGAACTAAGTACGTTTACTCAAGCGCTGTACTATAAGTTACATATATACACACACTATATATATATACACATATATATATATACACATATATATATATATATATATATATATATATATATACACATGTATACACTTATATAGAAATACATGTATACACAGACATAATTACATTCATACACATAAACACACTAATTCAAACACACATATATAAACATACACACAAACATACACACACACACACACACACAAATATACAAACACAAACACACATATACACACACACACACACACACACATATATATAAACATACACACAAACATACAAACACATAAACATACACACACACTTATACATTTACTACAATATCAAGTTGAAGATCACATTAATGCATCACTAATTATAATTTAATGATATAATAGACATCATTCTGCAAAATATGTACTTTTACTTTTGGTACTTTTAGTATATTTTGATGCTAATACTTTAGCTAGTACTTAAAGGATGGTACTTGTACACTGTGGTATTGCAGTAAAAGATCTGAGTCCTGCAACATGTCTGTCAAAATGCAGAGAAACGGTTTCTTGTATTTTCATGATCTGACGGAGTGTCACTCTCCTCAAACTGTGGGGATCTCATTTTTAAAAGGAAACTCTTGAGTATTAAAATATGCAACACAAAACATTTGAGCTGCAACTAGGGCAACTCTTTGAGATCTGACGCGCATGATTCATTTATCAAATAAATCCTGGGACGGAGCATCAGCCTCTCGGTGAGCACAAACATCAACGACGCAGCCAAACGGCGGCTGTGAGGAAGATGAAATATAACAATTTGCTTTAAGTATTTAGGCGGCGAGGAGGAAATATCTCTCCGGGTCTCTTTCCAGACACGACGTGACGCGTCAACTTAAAGTGAGCTTTTTTTATGCAGAAAGAAATGTATTGATTTGCTCCAGAGAGAAGGAAAGATGAGTTAAAAGGACTAATTAATGAATGTAATTTGCTATGTGCATAAACTCAGCCTCATAAAGGACGTGAGATGTGTGGCGACGCTTCTGAAGTTAATTTAGATAACGATGAACTCAAAAATACAGGTTGGGGTTTGATTGAGTAAAGTCAGAACATTGCAACCATTTGCCAAACTGAGATAAAAAAAAATCAATTATAGTAAAAAATGACAGACTAAATCCACCGCATACTTAAAAAAAATATACCACACGAGGCACTGAAGTGACCACAAATGAGAACATTTTAATCATTTACGATGCATTTACACAATAATCTGTTGTAGTTAGTTATTTATTTTATTATGCCTCCGTCTCATATATTTATGTATTTCCTGACGCAGATTCGTCACAACAATAAATGCCGTTTCCAGCCATTTTCAACAACGAAATTCTGATTATTTGTATACATTTTGTGAGAAATATCAATACTAATCTCAGCTTTGATGTGGTTATTCAAAGTATTCCTCCATCGCTTTTCAGTTTTTTATACTTTTTTTTATTCGACATCATCAATTTAATTAGTTTTTTTGTAAATCCAATCCAACTAAATCCAAATAAGAATCCGTTTGAATTCAGGGTGGGAATGCAAATAAGAAAATATCCACAGGGGGTGAATGCTTTTCATGCCGGCACACCGGTGTGTTGGCAAAGCTTGTGTTGTGGGGAATCCACACATCAAAGTCTGTTTACAGGTGTTGAGTACCGTGTGTGTGTGTGTGTGTGTGTGTGTGTGTGTGTGTGTGTGTGTGTGTGTGTGTGTGTGTGTGTGTGGAAGGCGCTACACGCCTGAAGCGTCTCCAGAGGGACGCTGTGAAGTCTGATAAGTTTCCTCAAGTATGAAAGTAAAAGGAGATTTAACGGCTCTCAGTTTACATCCATGTTTGTGCAAAATGTCGCCGCCTCAGTCTGTTTGCTGCTAGCAAAACTGTTTGTGGTCGAGTTGCATTGTGGGTAACGAAGGCGCCAGGTTGTGACAAGCAAGAGCAATGAGAAATTAAAAAAGAAGACGATATTTCTGATTCCAATTTGAACCTCTTAGTTGTTTTTTTTAATTGTCCATCTGGATTTAAAAAAGTAAGAAAGAAAAAGATGAAGACGTTTACTTTAGTCTCATTTATCTGAAGTCGGCCGGCTGTTAAGGTGAACTCTGCATTTAAAAAAAAGAAGTTCATAAGCAGATGGTGTTGTTAATGGAAATAATTCTGCTTACGTTCTAAAAATAAGCTTCGCCTGCAGATGGTGTGTTGGCATGATTAGCATGGTTAGCATGGTTAGCCTCCTGCTAACCGGTAGCAGGTTACATCAGAGGCCCGAAGTCAACTGGTGTGAGAAGGAAAAGAACATGGAACAAGACCGATGTGCTCCGAGTGGAAGTGAAGCTGGAGGGAAATCCACTCCGCTGAGAGAGGAAGTTAAAAGGGAATGTCTGCCTGCCTGTCTGTCTGTCTGTCTGTTTGTCTGCCTGCCTGCCTGTCTGTCTGTCTGCCATATTTCTGAATTTCAAAGCTTCAAGTCCCCTCACTGATAATTAAATCCCACCACCACCGAGTGCCAACCGCTTATACAAATAAATACACAAATCCAGAAATAACCATGAGCCCCTGATATCCCCCAAAAACTCACTTTATTTTCTTCTACCTGGCATTTAAGAAGCTTTCATCTGTCAAAGGAGTCATTTCAAAGCTGAACACTGGGACCTGACCTATTTGTAAAGTCATGGATGTTTCTTTGTAAACAACCAATCAGTGTTTCGACATACAGGAGGAGAGCTAGTAACGTTAGCATCACCGACAAGAGGAGAGCTAGTAACGTTAGCAGCACCGCTAACGGTGAACCAACAGGAGGAGAGCTAGTAACGTTAGCAGCACCGCTAACGGAGAACCAACAGGAGGAGAGCTAGCAACGTTAGCAACACCGCTAACGGTGAACCAACAGGAGGAGAGCTAGCAACGTTAGCAGCACCGCTAACGGAGAACCAACAGGAGGAGAGCTAGCAACGTTAGCAGCACCGCTAACGGAGAACCAACAGGAGGAGAGCTAGCAACGTTAGCAACACCGCTAATGGAGAACCAACAGGAGGAGAGCTAGCAACGTTAGCAACACCGCTAACAGAGAACAAGCGGAGGTTCACTTCAGGTACACGATGATGCATTCAGGTGCTGCTCAGTTAAAATGAGTACTGAAGGTAAATGATAACGTTTGCATGAAGCGTTCACATGTAATCTAGTAAAATGTAGTGTTGGTATTAATCCAGATGTTTTCACATGAATATAAAATAGATATTAGAGATGAATTATGAGCTCTGAGCTCATTATTATACTTAATTATAACCAAGAATTACTAGATGTGTTTTACTACATAAAAATTATCATATTTATGCTGAAAATAAGGGCAAGGAGTTGCGGATTCGTTAGAGATCAAGGCCAACCGGGTCTGGTATTCATACCGTGGTCATATGAGCTGGAGAACTGGTTGAACCTGGTGGGTGTGAGTCTGTTTGGGTCCTTTTGGGGAACTAGTTGTGTTAAAGTCACTGCAGGAGAAATGAAGCTCTCGTGAACATTGTGGATCATTTGCAGAGCAGTTCTGTGTTTCCTTAACTTTAAAATTTTAAACCTGTCTATTCCCAGACTCTCTGACGAGGGTGAAACTCCCACTCCGCCATCTCAAACCTCCCAGAATGCTTCGCTTCAGCAGCTTCCTCGTTTCCTTCCAGCTCGTCTAGCGGCAGACGGCCTCCTCCTCCGCCTCTGCTCGTTATCTCTGATCTCATACGTCTGCTCTGAGCTCGGCTAGCGAGGCTGACAGCTCGGCGGGCTCGCAGCCAGAAGTGACACCACCACCGCTGCGGGTCGGCCTCCCTGTGGGCGACTAAACACTAAACACACCATCACACCCGTTAACGAGAGGTCGCGCCCCGGCGGCTCCGAGGTCACGTTCCTGCAGCGCTTCCTCGTGTCTTCATTCACACGCTGGAATAATAAAGCACACACCAGCGGTTTGTCTGAATTACCAAAAATATATATATTTAGTTATGAGAAGATAAAAAAATGTCTCGTCTGCGTACTGAGGAACTTTAGTATGAAGTTTAGAGTTTGGATTCGGGTGTTTTTAGTTCCTCCTTCCTTGATTCTTGTTTACTTAAAGAGGTTTTAAATAGATTTATACATTTGTTTATTTTGTCTCAGTAGTTTTGTGTTGTGAAGCGGCACCACTGGTCAATTTAACAAAACGTGCACAAATACTTTGCATTTTGTTCCATTTAATAAAAATTTTAAAAAAAGTGACGCAAAATGGAGGATTTAGTGCACATTTGTGCGTTTGTCGCAACCAAGTTCCCGCCTTCTGGTGATGTCATCGCAAAGACTCGCTTAATAAACACAGAACGGCGTCGCTGCCGCTTTAAAGGCTCCATCAGAGCTCCAGAAGAAAGAGAACTTCAAAACTTTGACTTTTGCTTTCCTTCCTCTCCGGGCCGGCAGGACCGGGTTCCAACGTATCCCAGAATCCTTTGCGGGCCCCTGCAGCCTGGAGACGTACCAACGGATATCAAACCGGCATCAAAGTGAATTCTGAGTCACTGGATCTTCAAGAGCGATGCAGCCACTTCAAAAAGCTGGAGATTGATCGTGAGTCGAGGTGTTGCTCTCACAACGTTTCAAATAAATAAAGAAAAAACTTCTGAGAATGAAAAGCATCGCCAGATTCATTTACACCCGATTCACCAGTGGCGGACCGTGGATTTTCTACCGCGGCTTCAGTGGATCAGCTGTTCTTTTTAAAAAGACGGCGTCTACGTTCACGCGCTCATAACCACCGGTATTCTGATTACGTCATCATTCGTGTAAACGTCACATTCCTGTTTGGGTCTTTATTCCAAATGGAGCATTCTCCAATTGAAGCACGTTAGATGTGTGGATATCATTCTGGTTTTAGGAGCGATCCTCGGACATGTGACTGCAGAATATGGAGGTTTGAAAGAAAAGCGTTACGACAGACTTTTTAGATACAAACTAATATGTCAACGACGACCTTTTCAAGAAGGCGTTTGAAGGAATGAAAGAGGTGGAAAATATACTTTGATGCAAAGAAGCAGAATGAACACAGATGTGTGACCATGAATAGATTGTAATGATCCGTAAACTCATATCTCACATAGATGAACTACTTTAATTCCCATCGGCCGCGTGAAACAGCTCATTGGGAGCGTTTCCAGAGCGTTTCCGGAGCGTTTCCGGAGCGGCCCACTGAAGGTCAACCCGGGTTAGCCGGCTGCCCGCCGCACACTTCTTTGCCCTACATGAGAAAACTCTGCTTAGTTTGGCTTTTGTCTTCTCCGTCCTTTCATCCCTCCCTCCCTCCTCTCCTCCTCCCTCTCTGGCTCCCTCTCTGCTATCTTTTTTTTTTCGGTTCTCTCGGGGCTATGCAAAAGAAGCCGGATAAGCTTGGTGCATGCAGCCTGCAAGAGTCTTCTGCAGAGAGAGAGAGAGAGAGAGAGAGAGGATCTCCACACGGCGACAACCCAAAAGAAAACCTGCAGAGTGCGAGCAGAGAGGAAATGAACGAATGGAGCGTACCTGGCTCGTGGTCCTGTGCTCCTCGGGCCGAGAGTCTACATGACGCTGGTGTGTGTGTGTGTGTGTGTGTGTGTGTGTGTGTGTGTGTGTGTGTGTGTGTGTGTGTGTGTGTGTGTGTGTGTGTGTGTGTGTATAGGATGGAGAGAGCTGGTGAGTGCACAGTGCAGTGTAGAAGATTGGAGGCAGTGTGGCTAAGACAGAGTCTGTTCTCTCTCTCTCTCTCTCTCTCTCCCTCTCTCTCTCTCTCTCTCTCTCTCCCCCTCTCTCTCTCTCTCTCTCTCTGTATAATCCCTCCACGGTCTACAGGGACGAGCTGCAAATGAACCGTCTCTCTCTCTCCCTCCGCTCTTGTTCTGTGTATCTCTGCTCTGCACATGAGCCCCGAGCTGAGCAACCCTCCACCTTGGAGGAGATAAGCCACCGTCTTGCCCCTTAATGACTGCCACCACTCTCTCTCCCTCTCCCTCCCTCTCTCTCTCTCCCTCGCTCTCTCTCCCTCTCTCTCTCCCTCCCTCTCTCTCCCTCCCTCGTTCTCCGCTCAAGCCAAAGAGCTTGTTTGTGTCGCAGTGACTCGATCACACCGGCTGTGCTATTTAAAAAAAACGTCTCTGTGTTGCATCGGATGTTAAGTTTCGCGTACCGATCTCCTGGCGACACTTTCTCAGATCGCGGCGTGCGGACGTCGACTCCGACGATCCGTCACTCCGTCTGGAAAAGTCTGGCGACGGATTCACGCAAGCTGCCGCTGTGCTTCTCTTCACGTCTGACATCAGACGTGTGTGTGACGGTGCGTTCAAGCTGCTGCTTTGTTCGTGTTCTCGTCTCCTCAGTCAGAAAAAGTCTCGTTTGATCCGCTACGGTTCTGTAAAGTTTGCAGATGCACTTTTTTCATGGCCGCCGCAACAATCAGTCAATGAATCAATCAGGAGACGTCCAGAGTCAATGAGACGCTCTGCTCGTCCAATCGTTTCATTCGGACGTGATGATTGGACGAGCCGCCTGCTAGTCTACCGTCTACCGTCTACCGTCTTTGGACGGAGGACTGAAGGGAAGACCGCCAGCGACGACGACTTGGAGACTTTCTCGCGAGATTTAGCGACTTTTGGAGCTTTTTGGCGACACTGGCAGGGTACGCTTTAGGGCGGGGCTACAAGGTGATTGCCAGGTCTCTCTACATCACTCCTCCTCAGTCCTAATATGGTCACTTCCTGTCGGTTGCTACAAACACAAGATGACGACGGATGTATTCCAAGATGGCGACGGCGATATCCCGAACTTCAGGCTTCATGCCGTCAGTCCACAAACCATGAAGACGTCCTCTTCCTCCCTGCAGTCTGTGTAGACTCCCTCACTTCTTGGCGGGATCCCCCCCCCCCCCCCCCGGCAGAGCAGTGGCCGACCCATGCGCCCCCGCTGGTTGGTGCAACTCGTATTTCTTCACTTGAAAAAAGACGACAACAGAACTTGCGAGCCGGACTTAACCAACGAGTTCAGAGAATTTTTTTCGCCTCCATTGTCGTCTGCCAAACAACAATATGACAAGTTCACTTTGAGAAGATTAATCCGTCGACAGTGAAGATTATTCAGAGGGAAACGGGCCGTTCTCGTCCTGGAGAGATAAACGACTGTCACTTTCAACCATTCCTCCATCCATTGTGCGCTCTTTAAAATGTCAGAATTATTTTTGCAAAATGTCACGTCACATCAAGGTGACGTCTCCACATCGAAAGATATCAATTAATTAACCATCATGAAAGAGGAAAAAAAAATAAAAATATGTGCAGAATTAAGAAGCTGGAACATTAGAAACAAAGAACCGACGATCAAACCGGGATGGTACATCTGTTCCTGGTGCCGTAATAAGGAATGACTCTGATGCTGCGTTCACAACAAAAGCGTTGCGAATTTGACGCGCAAGTAGATTACATGCAAAGTCAAAGCGAATTTTTCAATTCGGGCGAAAGATTTGCGTGGCGTAAGCCAATCAGCGTTGAGAAGCTCCGCCCGTCATCACCGCCGTTCTGCCGTTGCTGAATCAAAATGGCTGCTGCTCCGCCTGAAGCAGCGCTGGTAGCGGCTTCATTCAGACGCTGTTGTGGGACTACGGATAATATTATGAACCCAGACACCGTGGAGTTTGATGTTCCCACGTATGTGGAGTTTACCCAACAAGTATGAAGCAGAACTAGTGGTTATTTCCATGGCGGATGAAGGAAACGGTAACTGTTTTTACGGAGATAAGCCACGCCCCCTTTCAGGCGCGAGTAACATTCGCAACGCTTTTGCTGTGAACGCAGCATGAGACGCACGGGGATGTACGGCACGGCACGCCTTCCACTCGCACCGCGACAGCAACCAGCGGCACGCAGAGCCGACCGGCCGCCATGTTAAGAAACGTTTCTTAACATGACGGCCACATCCGTCTGCTTCTGTCACGCCGGCACGTTGAGGCCAGTTTACTCCCGCTTCCTAATTTAGCCCGAGTGTTTCTCCCCCACCCACCCACCCACACACACACACACACACACACACGCGATTTCTGAGGAGGGTTAGGGATTAGCGATGATGTGATAGGAAGAAAATGTGACTTTCAGCGCAGCTGAAATCAGATTGGGAAGATGGAAGGAGGAGAAGATGAAGAAGAAGAATAAATAAAAACAGGGTATTGTTGCAGGCTGGAGGCCCGGCTGGCAGAAATATGGAGGCAGAGGCACACTTGTCATCCCAATGAAATCATTCTCCAAGGCTGCTGAGGAAAGCTGCACAGAGCGTGTGCGTGTGTGTGCGTGTGTGTGTGTGTGTGTGTGTGTGTGTGTGTGTGTGTGTGTGTGTGTGTGTCTGAGAAAAAAAGAGACGGAAAAGTACGACCCAAAAAAAAAAAAAAAAAAGGGAAAAAAAAAAATTTGCTGATCGTATCGGGCTCTCTTCTTACGGCCATCTTTTTTGTTTCCCCTCCCGGGGCGACTGCAGAATTTTTTTATTTTTATCTCCTCTCTTAAATCTGTTTCTCTCACAAACAAACACGAGATGATTCACGTCGTCGTGGCGATGTTCAATACAAAACAATTAGTCGATTGACGAGAAAATTCAAAACGTATTTGGATGAATTCGTTCTTTGGATCCAGCTGTTTTTCGTGTGACACTAAAATGTATCTCTTTTAGTTAATTGTATTTTTATTTTTGTATTAATGTATCTTTTTTAGCTTTTGAATGTTGTTCAGAAACAATCATTTTAAATCTGACATCGGAAGATGTTTAGGAATATTTTGGGGATATTTTATAGACTATATAAACTATTTCGTGATTAATCAAGAAATGAATCATGAGTTGCAATGCAACTTATTTTTTATTTTGAGTTTCCCTCTCAATCGTACAAGAGTAGAAGTACTATTAAATGGAAAGAGCACAATTTCACAGGTATTTGTATCATACTTTAGGAGAGTATTTTAGTAAATATACATAGTGACATTCGCTTCTCCCCCGTTTCTACCAGAGTCAAACCAGTAAAGACCAGTGAACGAGATGTCGCTGGTTTCCACTGTGAGTCGGCAGGAAAACGACGACGTGAAACATCACAAACTTGTTTTATCACCTGAAGCTCCGTCGTCCAATAAAGTACGTGAGCGCCTGAAGGTCTCACACTGGAGCCAACGGAGAGAAATAAACTGCACGACCACGCTGCTGCAATGCAGAAGAAATACGAGGGACAATATTTTCTGTTATTATTCTCATCATGAATTGTTTTACTGATTCATTCGGTCTCTAAAATGTGAGTGAATAATGATTAAAAAGGTGAAATAATGAAGTATCTTGCTGTGTTCGACCAACAGCACGAAACCCACAAAGGCGTTTCTCATCCGGCATTCGTAACGTTTACTACGAAAATAATAATGCACGACCCAAAAAAGTATTTAGTACACATGAACGAGGAAGTATAACGATCACAGAAACACACACAAGGCCTCACAAGTGAGAAATCAAAAATCTAATTTTGTCACGTAACTTGTGTGATCTAGTTACGGCACTTCTGTAGTTATTAAAACTCAAACGAATTCACGATCTTTTCTTCAACGTAACTAAGTATTTCACGATCTTTTCTTCAACGTAAGTATTCCACGATCTTTTCCTTAACCTAACTAAGTATTTCACGATCTTTTCTTAAACCTAAGTATTTCACGATCTTTTCTTAAACCCAACTAAGTATTTCACGATCTTTTCTTAAACGTGAGTGAATAATGATTAAAAAGGTGAAATAATGAAGTATCTTGCTGTGTTCGACCAACAGCACGAAACCCACAAAGGCGTTTCTCATCCGGCATTCGTAATACTACGAAAATAATAATGCACGACCCAAAAAAGTATTTAGTACACATGAACGAGGAAGTATAACGATCACAGAAACACACACAAGGCCTCACAAGTGAGAAATCAAAAATCTAATTTTGTCACGTAACTTGTGTGATCTAGTTACGGCACTTCTGTAGTTATTAAAACTCAAACGAATTCACGATCTTTTCTTCAACGTAACTAAGTATTTCACGATCTTTTCTTCAACGTAAGTATTCCACGATCTTTTCCTTAACCTAACTAAGTATTTCACGATCTTTTCTTCAACGTAAGTATTCCACGATCTTTTCCTTAACCTAACTAAGTATTTCACGATCTTTTCTTAAACCTAAGTATTTCACGATCTTTTCTTAAACCCAACTAAATATTTCACGATCTTTTCCTAAACCTAACTAAGTATTTCACGATCTTTTCTTGTTGTTCTGAGTTTGTACTCATGGTGGAATTGCACTTATTGTAAGTCGCTTTGGATAAAAGCGTCAGCTAAATGAAATGTAATGTAAACCTTACTAAGTATTTCACAATATTTTCTTAAAGCTAACCAAGTATTTCACGATCTTTTCTTAAACCTAAGTAAGTATCTTACGATCTTTTCTTAAACCTAAGTAAGTATCTTACGATCTTTTCCTACACCTGGAAATGGAAGGAACCTGGACATGTAATAGTCTGGTAACCTGTCTCAGGTAAACCCTGCCTTTGTTCCAGCGACCGCGAATACGATACAGAGGATGAACCGTCAAGAGTTTAGCTCGTTAGCGAATTAACATTTTTCTCCTCAGCAGTAAACACGAAGCACAGCCGAGGCCGATGACCGATCTCATGCTCGTAAATCAAATCGTTAGCAGTCGTCCTCCCCGTTTGGAGCACAGTGGACGGAGCAACACTGCCATCTTAGAAAGGCAATACAAAATAAAGAAAGGCAACATGGTAGCAGCTGAAGATCTTCGGGAGGGGAACCTCTCCTCTGCAGCGATGCAGAAGTGTGTGTGTGTGTGTGTGTGTGTGTGTGTGTGTGTGTGTGTGTGTGTGTGTGTGTGTGTGTGTGTGTGACACACACACACACACACACACCAGAGAAACTACCAAAAAGAGGAGGCAGCGCCACACGGCTCCCAGCCGGTAATAACTCCACAAATCACCGTGAACATGTTCCAGTGAAGGTTTATTGTTTACGGCTCCTTATTGATCCACAAATCCAGCTCAACGTCACGTCAATTTGTATGTGATTCGAGTTACAAGCCGGAGTCCCCGTCCACGCCGTGATTATCCTGTGATTCGAGCAGATGAGACTCGGCGTCCCCGGCGGTGCCGGCGCTCGCCTGGCTTTGAATCCGGGATGTAAAGACGCTGCGGCGAGAACACATTAACACACCGACGTGATGCATCTCCCTCCCGACAACAAGAAAACACACACACACACACACACACACACACACACACACAGAGAGGACTTCTTCATCCTGGAGCTGCAGGAATGCACACTTTGCACCTGCGACAGCGCCGGTTGTGTGACGCTGACTCCACAAACCCTCACAGAGAGGAAGGAATCACCTGGAGACGAAGAGCTCACGTTCAGGCTTTGAGGGGAAAGTTGTCAAATGTGTTTCCCGCTGCACTGGAAATGCCAGGATGTGTGATACAGCAGCGGCAAGACCTTGAAGTAACCTCCACACGCACACACTAAAAGCACACGTTGTGAAACCCCATGACAGGTGTAAATGTCTTTCCTAGAATATTAAAAAGGCCATTTCTTTGGCGTGTCTCCTGTGGAACATTAGGAACGAGTATCGTGAGGATCCTTGTGATCACACTCCGCACTGAGCCAGAGGCAAAGAGGCAGAGAGACAAAGAGGCAGGGAGACAAAGAGACAAAGAGATACAGAGAGACAAAGAGGCAGAGAGACAAAGAGGCAGAGAGACAAAGAGACAAAGAGACAAAGAGACAAAGAGGCAGAGACAAAGAGACAAAGAGGCAGAGAGACAAAGAGGCAGAGAGACAAAGAGACAAAGAGGCAGAGAGACAAAGATACAGAGATACAAAGAGGCAGAGAGACAAAGAGGCAGAGAGACAGAGAGACAAAGAGACAGAAAGACAGAGAGACAGAGAGACAAAGAGAGAGAAAGAGACAAAGATACAGAGATACAAAGAGGCAGAGAGACAAAGAGACAAAGAGGCAGAGAGAGAAAGAGAGAGAAAGAGACAAAGATACAAAGATACAAAGAGGCAGAGAGACAAAGAGACAAAGAGGCAGAGAGACAAAGAGGCAGAGAGACAGAGAGACAAAGAGACAGAAAGACAGAGAGACAGAGAGACAAAGAGAGAGAAAGAGACAAAGATACAGAGATACAAAGAGGCAGAGAGACAAAGAGACAAAGAGGCAGAGAGACAAAGAGGCAGAGAGACAAAGAGGCAGAGAGACAGAAAGACAGAGAGACAGAGAGACAAAGAGACAGAAAGACAGAGAGGCAGAGAGACAAAGAGAGAGAAAGAGACAAAGATACAAAGATACAAAGAGGCAGAGAGACAAAGAGACAAAGAGGCAGAGAGACAAAGAGGCAGAGAGACAAAGAGAGAGAAAGAGACAAAGATACAAAGATACAAAGAGGCAGAGAGACAAAGAGACAAAGAGGCAGAGAGACAAAGAGGCAGAGAGACAAAGAGGCAGAGAGACAAAGATACAGAAAGACAGAGAGACAGAGAGACAAAGAGAGAGAAAGAGACAAAGATACAAAGATACAAAGAGACAGGGAGACAGAAGGTTTGAGACGAGGACGTCTCACTCCGGGACTAATAAAGAACCGATAACTCCGGTCCTTAACCATACTTTGGGTTCTACTCGTTGAGAACCGGTTTCAGGGAGAACCCAAAGTCAAGAAGAGCCTCTGATGTAAAGATGTACTGACTCAAAAACAAAAGAAATCAAAGCTTCATTCCAAGCCACTGACCTGAGAGAAGAGTCTTCAACTCCGTTAACAAACTTCTATTGGCGGTGGACATTTTGACCTTAAAGAGCAGGAAAAGCACATGTAACCAATAACATCCACAACATGACGTCATGCATCATAATAATATATATATGTATAATAATATATATGAAGAGCCATGAGGACGGGCATCACAAACAACGAGCGGTTCTTAAGAAGCATGCATGAAGAAAAGACATGAAGTGTTTACTTCCTGGCAGACAAATTAATTAAGATGAAGAAAATGCAGCAAAGCAAAATAATATGAATACATTTGAGAACATATTTTTGAAAGGGACTCTCTCAGGACAAAAGCTCAATGTACTTATATTTGTGATTATTTTTTGTGTATTTGTGGTACTAAATTTAAATAAATAAATATTTGTTCCTTTAGTTTTCTTACAATTTGCTGTATATGTAAATCGGTATTCTTCTTTTGTGTACTTATTAGTCTTTACAAGTTAGAAATAAAACTAATCTAAGAAAGGAAGCTGCACCTGCCGATAGCTGGACTGCTAAACAGATCTATAATGATATTATTAGTATTATTAGTTACGTTAGACGGGGAGAGGAGCCTCCTGAGAGAAACGTTCTGATGTAAAAAGTCTCTGGTGGGACTTTAAGAAGCACTTCACTAATTTTACACGTCAAAGTCAATTTACCCGTGAGTCACTGCTCAGCCTGTGAAGGCAGTAAACGTTCCTCTGAGGCTCTGGAAGTAATGAGGAGTCACCACATGGAACCATTTCATCACGTCACGATTATCCTCCTCAAGATGATGTTGGTACACGATATTAAACCGGTAATCATCTAAATATGTCTCAAACCTCCGGTTCTGAAGAGTGAAGTCTAGGCTTCATGTGTTAAAGCTGCATTCTCTCTCCTGACCACCAGGGGGCGACTCCTCTGGTTGTATAGAAGTATATGCTTCATGTGTTAAAGCTGCATTCTCTCTCCTGACCACCAGGGGTGACTCCTCTGGTTGTATAGAAGTATATGCTTCATGTGTTAAAGCTGCATTCTCTCTACTGAACACCAGGGGGCGACTCCTCTGGTTGTATAGAAATATATGCTTCATGTGTTGAAGCTGCATTCTCTCTCCTGACCACCAGGGAGCGACTCCTCTGGTTGTATAGAAGTCTATGCTTCATGTGTTAAAGCTGCATTCTCTCTCCTGACCACCAGGGGGCGACTCCTCTGGTTGTATAGAAGTGTATGCTTCATGTGTTAAAGCTGCATTCTCTCTATTTGACCACCAGGGGGCGACTCCTCTGGTTGTATAGAAGTCTATGCTTCATGTGTTAAAGCTGCATTCTCTCTCCTGACCACCAGGGGGCGACTCCTCTGGTTGTATAGAAGTCTATGCTTCATGTGTTAAAGCTGCATTCTCTCTCCTGACCACCAGGGGGCGACTCCTCTGGTTGTATAGAAGTCTATGGTCACCTCCTGTTCACTGGTTGCAACAACAACAAAAAGATGGCGACGGACAAAACGATTGTAAAATCAAGTTTTTGGCAAGAAATTTGACTAAATACAGTCGTTAGGAGATGTTTATAATATATATTATAATTCCCTCTTTAACTCTAAGCAACATTTAATGAATAATTATGGCAACATTTTCTTTTTTAGTCGAAGCAGGTAATGAAGTAAAAATAAAATCATTTTAGCAGTGTTTATTAATGTGAATAACCACTAAAGACAACAATAGCGAGGTTAAAAGGACGTCTGAGGCTTCGCTGTCAATTTTAGTTATTAGAAAGAAAACCGGCCAATCGGTGGCTCTCTGGAGGGAACCCTCCTTTAATGAGTCCGGTTACCGTTAGAAACCACTTCTCTCGCTCGAATAAAGAAGAATCTCCTCCTCTAATGTGGCAAAAACATCACACTCACACACACACACACACACACACACACACACACTGCTCTCTACGACTATCACACGCCTGATGATAAACACCGTTTGTGCAGATAATTAATACAATTCTGCTCGTTCGGTGTGAAAGCCGCTGGTCCCAGATCAGCGGCCCGGAGCTCGTTATCTGCACTTTGTGTCCAGCGCCCGTCGGTCGGCTGCAGAATGTGACGCAGCGGTTTGCAATCAGGCTGATTTACAGCGAGCCTCCTCTCCTCTGGGCTCGGCTTCTCCTCGCAGCGTCTCAGAATAATACTGATGACAAAAGCATAAAAGGAAGATCTTTGTTTTATCCTACTTTTCATTGTCAGACTAGTTTTATTTCCCCTGCAGGCCTTTCTGCATATATGACACTCATCAGCATCTGTCCTCAACCACAACAACAACAATTATAATATTCTCTTTTCAATCCTCTATTCTTTATTAAAGAACTCGCGCTTCTTCTTTTTCTCCGTTTCTCCGAATCCGCCAGAAGAATTATGAGCCGCCACGTCCCGTTAAAATCACGTTTTAATGAGAAACTACTTCGTGGATTAATGTTGTCGTGGATTAACGTTTAAAATGTACGGAGCGGTTTTTGGTCGGTGGATGAATTCACGTGTTCATGTGTTTTAAAACCGTTACTAACTTTGACCTTGACACACAGGACTTTCACCCAGGAGGCCGCTGTGCACGTCCCGAGTAAAACAAAAGCACCTTTGTAGCATTTTTTTTGTTTTCTTTGAAAACATTTTAAACACGTAGGCAATCCATTCAATCTGCAACCGCAACCCGAAAATATGTTTCCTATGAAATACGCAGGACTTTCACCCGGGTTAACGTCCTGAGGGAAACTAGTAGCTTCACTAAACCTAACCAAGTGGTTTTGTAGCGTTTATTCGACGAGATCGTAATGTTGTCGTAGATTACGTTTCAAACGTTGACACACGAAGGAAAGACGTCCTGGAAGCAGAAACCTCTGGCGGGCTCAGAAGTGAGTTTTTATTCTGGAAGCAGTCGACTCCTCGTGACATCGACGTCTTCTGATCTTCTGTCTTCGGCTCCAGAGGAAATAAATTAAACAAACTTCCTCAGACCGACTGCCGAGATAATCCTGGTCGTCTCGTCGGAGCCGGAGGGAAGACGGTAATAACCTTGGAGTATTTTAACAACTCCAAGGTCGTTTAATGAAACTCTCAAACTCTCACCTGAGTCTGCAGCCGCTAACGTCCGAATGGCATCCCGACAATAATGAAACGACTACATGCAGCCGCCTCGCTTCATATCCACGATACCTGGTTCCACTGCACCTGGTTCCACTGCACCTGGTTCCACTGCACCTGGTTCCACTGCACGACACCTGGTTCCACGACACCTGGTTCCACTGCACCTGGTTCCACTGCACGACACCTGGTTCCACGACACCTGGTTCCACTGCACCTGGTTCCACTGCACCTGGTTCCACTGCACCTGGTTCCACGACACCTGGTTCCACTGCACCTGGTTCCACTGCACGACACCTGGTTCCACTGCATGACACCTGGTTCCACGACACCTGGTTCCACTGTACGACACCTGGTTCCACTGCACGACACCTGGTTCCACTGCACGACACCTGGTTCCACTGTACGACACCTGGTTCCACGACACCTGGTTCCACGACACCTGGTTCCACTGCACCTGGTTCCACGACACCTGGTTCCACTGCACCTGGTTCCACTGCATGACACCTGGTTCCACTGCACGACACCTGGTTCCACTGCACGACACCTGGTTCCACTGCATGACACCTGGTTCCACGACACCTGGTTCCACGACACCTGGTTCCACTGCACCTGGTTCCACTGCATGACACCTGGTTCCACTGTACGACACCTGGTTCCACTGCACGACACCTGGTTCCACTACACCTGGTTCCACGACACCTGGTTCCACTGCATGACACCTGGTTCCACTGTACGACACCTGGTTCCACTGCACGACACCTGGTTCCACTACACCTGGTTCCACTGCACGACACCTGGTTCCACTACACCTGGTTCCACTGCATGACACCTGGTTCCACGACACCTGGTTCCACGACACCTGGTTCCACTGCACGACACCTGGTTCCACTACACCTGGTTCCACTGCATGACACCTGGTTCCACGACACCTGGTTCCACTACACCTGGTTCCACTGCATGACACCTGGTTCCACGACACCTGGTTCCACGACACCTGGTTCCACGACACCTAGTTCCACGACACCTAGTTCCACTGTACGACACCTGGTTCCACTGCACGACAACTGGTTCCACTGCACGACAACTGGTTCCACTGCACGACACCTGGTTCCACTGCACCTGGTTCCACTGCACGACACCTGGTTCCACGACACCTGGTTCCACTGCACCTGGTTCCACTGCACGACACCTGGTTCCACGACACCTGGTTCCACTGCACCTGGTTCCACTG
This sequence comes from Myoxocephalus aenaeus, assembly GCA_038501785.1. Classification (NCBI taxonomy): domain Eukaryota; kingdom Metazoa; phylum Chordata; class Actinopteri; order Perciformes; family Cottidae; genus Myoxocephalus; species Myoxocephalus aenaeus. Next base: position 1,386,781 of record JBAMJR010000087.1, read on the forward strand.
CACCTGGTTCCACTGCACCTGGTTCCACGACACCTGGTTCCACTGCACCTGGTTCCACTGCACGACACCTGGTTCCACTGCATGACACCTGGTTCCACGACACCTGGTTCCACTGTACGACACCTGGTTCCACTGCACGACACCTGGTTCCACTGCACGACACCTGGTTCCACTGTACGACACCTGGTTCCACGACACCTGGTTCCACGGCACCTGGTTCCACTGCATGACACCTGGTTCCACTGCACGACACCTGGTTCCACTGCACGACACCTGGTTCCACTGCATGACACCTGGTTCCACGACACCTGGTTCCACGACACCTGGTTCCACTGCACCTGGTTCCACTGCATGACACCTGGTTCCACTGTACGACACCTGGTTCCACTGCACGACACCTGGTTCCACTACACCTGGTTCCACGACACCTGGTTCCACTGCATGACACCTGGTTCCACTGTACGACACCTGGTTCCACTGCACGACACCTGGTTCCACTACACCTGGTTCCACTGCACGACACCTGGTTCCACTACACCTGGTTCCACTGCATGACACCTGGTTCCACGACACCTGGTTCCACGACACCTGGTTCCACTGCACGACACCTGGTTCCACTACACCTGGTTCCACTGCATGACACCTGGTTCCACGACACCTGGTTCCACTACACCTGGTTCCACTGCATGACACCTGGTTCCACGACACCTGGTTCCACGACACCTGGTTCCACGACACCTAGTTCCACGACACCTAGTTCCACTGTACGACACCTGGTTCCACTGCACGACAACTGGTTCCACTGCACGACAACTGGTTCCACTGCACGACACCTGGTTCCACTACACCTGGTTCCACTGCATGACACCTGGTTCCACGACACCTGGTTCCACTGTACGACACCTGGTTCCACTGTACGACACCTGGTTCCACTGCATGACACCTGGTTCCACTGCACGACACCTGGTTCCACTGCACGACACCTGGTTCCACTGTACGACACCTGGTTCCACTGCATGACACCTGGTTCCACTGTACGACACCTGGTTCCACTGCATGACACCTGGTTCCACTGTACGACACCTGGTTCCACTGCATGACACCTGGTTCCACTGCACGACACCTGGTTCCACTGTACGACACCTGGTTCCACTGTACGACACCTGGTTCCACTGTACGACACCTGGTTCCACTGCATGACACCTGGTTCCACTGTACGACACCTGGTTCCACTGTACGACACCTGGTTCCACTGCATGACACCTGGTTCCACGACACCTGGTTCCATGAAGTCTTGTTTTGAGGCTGCAACGATGAGCGCTCGTCCTTGAACACCTGGTTCCACGACACCTGGTTCCACTGTATGACACCTGGTTCCACGACACCTGGTTCCACTGCATGACACCTGGTTCCACGACACATGGTTCCACTGCATGACACCTGGTTCCACTGCGTGACACCTGGTTCCACTGCATGACACCTGGTTCCACTGCATGACACCTGGTTCCACTGCATGACACCTGGTTCCACGACACCTGGTTCCACTGCATGACACCTGGTTCCACTGCACCTGGTTCCACTGCATGACACCTGGTTCCACTGCATGACACCTGGTTCCACGACACCTGGTTCCACGACGTTGCGTTTTGTGGCTGCAGCGATGAACGTCCGTCCTCATATTTTGGGCTAAATATGAGTCGTAGTACGAAAGAAATACAACGATTCACGGTTCAGTGCTGCAATGTGGTCTGTTAGGTTCTGTAATATATCAGAAGTTAATGTTTAATTTATCAAAGATTCAGATTTTTAAGTCAATACAAACGGCGACAGAACGAATGCTTTTTGGAGGATTTTACTATTTAAAGTGTTAAAATGTCGTTGCTGAAACTGAAAGTTGTGATGAATCACTCTCAACATTTAGAAAACCAGCTTCAGGACTATTGATCGACCCCTGAATGTCCAGATCCTGAACTCGTAATATTATTGTTGTTATTATTATTATTATTATTATTATATGTGTTTTAAGTCTGTTTCGTGTGAAGTATTGATGGAGGTTTGAACTTCACAGTGATTTGATCTTTCATGCGAATGTTTTTGGGCGAGAACAGGTTTCAGCGCCAGAGGACTCGTTAGCTCAGCTTTATGATATTTATGGATCCAAAGCTCCAAGACGTGAAGCGACAACAACATAAAACACCAGCGTGGACTATTTCTGCTGCCGAGCTCCGACGGGCTCCACTCCTTCTCTGTCAGCCGACGCTTCGTCGCTTTGTGAAGCGACGAAGCGTCTTGGAACCAAATGTTCCTTTGGAAGCAAAAAAATAAATGTAGTCTTGACTTTTTCTCTCTCTCTCTCCCTCTCTGTGCCCTTCATGCTCTCTCTACCCGGCTCCCTCCATCTCCTTCCTCCTGTCAACAGTTTTGGAGAAGCTGCCGTTTGGCTGCTGCTCTCTGACAGATCCTCTCCTCTCTCTTTGCTCCACAGTCACTCGCGGTTCCAGGATGCTTGATCTGCTGCTCCTCTTCCTCCTCCTCCTCCTCCTCCTCCTCTTCCTCCTGGGGAGCTGAGGAAGGGCTCTGTGATGTCATTGAGGTGACATGACTCTCAGTCAGGGCGGCACAAAAGAGATAACTTTGAGTATTCGGTGTTTTAAAAAAAAACGCTCTGTTCAGTTTTAATCCTCTCAGCGAGCGAGACGCCGTCGCAGGATGAAGACTGATATATATATATATATATATATATATATATATATATATATATATATATATATATATATATCACAAATCTTATCTCCCAAAGGGTCTTTTGGGAGCATCGACACAGACGTGTGCAGGGAGGATTTATCATGTAAATCAATACAGATTAAAGATAGTGAAACCTCCAGTTCGCCCTCTCCGCCTGCAGCCGGAGCCTCTGGGAGATAAGAGGCGTGTCTTCTGGAGAGAGGAAGACTGCCGATGAAGAGGCACGTCGCCCGACGAAGGGTTTTAAGTTGAAGCTGTGAATTAAAACGATTGAAAGTGTTGAAACTCGACGAAGGCGTTCCACTTAGCCGTCGAACAATAAACTGGTTTAAACCCGTTTAAAAAAACTTTTATAAAAGTGGGTGTTGATTAAAGAAGATTTAGCTTTTATATCTTTTGTTAAAATAGAACTGGGCGATAAATCAAATATCGTAATAACTCAATTAAGTGTGTTTTTTGTTTTTAGTTTAATGGC